>JAYDZK010000268.1:243119-259027 GCA_034509185.1 Euphonia xanthogaster
CCTGCTCCAAAAAAAAAAAAGGGGGGGGGGGGGAAGAAAAAAAAAAAGGAACTAAGCAATCTGCACTGGAAATATAACTACACAAAACTTCACATTCATGGCCCGATTTGGTCAAGGTTGTAAGAACACTTTTTCTGGACTATAACTTCTTTCTGCACAGGAATCCAATACAAGGGTTACTCCTGGGCTTAGAAACCACCACTGGTAAAGCTGCATATGGCTGACAAGATGCAGGTCTCTGGCTCCTCTTCCTGGTGAGAACTGTGTCTTCCTTTGGGGGAGGCACATGTACTGGCTTCCAAGGAATGGGGTTACAATATGCTGGAGCTGGATACAGATTTCTACCAGCACTCCCTAGAACATTTAGAAAATACACATAACTAAGAAGGAATATTTACACTACAAGCTTGTCAATGCAAGCAGTTACAATAATTATACAACACAACATCATCTTCAGAGAAAGACAGCACAGGCACATCACATAATTAAAGTGACTCAAAATGATAACCAGTCCACCTTTTTACTTTTTAAACAGAAACTGGTATATTCCTCACTTCTACTTAAATAATACGCAGGTTGAATGCTCAGTCGTTTGTGTTCTTAAAAATTTTAAATGTCTACAAATTGGCTACTTTGTTTACCCAACCCCATGATGGATGGATACACTTCGAAGTTTGTAATACATTACACTGAATGACACAAGTGAGTAGACAAATATTCTTCAAAACTCATTGAAATAAATTATTGCAGCTGTCAGTATGTAATGCAGGTCCAATCAAAACACGAAGGCACGGTATATCACTATTTACAAATAAATATAAGCAGAAGAGTAAAGGCTGTTCACCTGCTTTATGCCTGTCTCTTAAACATTCAGAGATCAGAATTTTGGTCTCAGAACTATTTCTGTTGCAAAGTCAAATAGAAGTAATTGTTTTAGTTGCACAGAAAAATAAGATGTTTTCAAGCCAAGGAGGTGCAATGCAGGTGAAAAGCAAAATTTTAGCTCAGAACACAGATTGATGCCCCTGTCTCCTTTTTCAGACAGGACTTCTAATAGTTCTTGTGTCTCAAAACCCCACCTCTTTTCTAAGGGGAATTCAGGTGTGTTGACACACACCTTCTATAAAAACTAACTTGACAATGACATAACTAATTTGCTTCACAGCATCCAGGACTTTGCTTTAGTGATTCCTATGTCTGGTAAGAAAAATCAGATAAAATAATCCTTTGGTATGCCACACAATTATCTCAAATAATGTCATTTTCCTCCCAAATAATAAAAAAGAAAGGCTAAGAAAAATACTCAAAAGGTCTCAATCTGTTTCTCTGACTTATGGCATAGTAAAAGTAACCATTCCTATGTGCCAAATATTAGATGAGTGTAGATAGTATTAGATGAGTGTCTTAAACAGCCTTCATTTTACACTAAAATACTAGAAGGAAGGAATGACAGACCCAAGTCACTCCCTATTTGTGTACTGTATGTACAAACCTGTAGACCTCCCATGTGGGAAACCATAACCATTTAAAGCAGGTTGTGGTTTATTTCTAGCATTTTGCAGCCATTCCTTAAAGATTTTCTCTGATCTTGTTCTCTTCTCCTGCAGCTCAGCCTCCCGTTCCTTTTCTTTTTCCTAGAATTAAAAAAAGAAAAGGTACTCCTAGACAAAGCCCTGTACAATATACACAAAATAGTAGATAATTTTTTGCAGATTTCCAGACTGCTGAATACAATTCAAATATTTCTTCAAATGCAAGCACCTTTTCCTAACAATGGAAAAAGTGCATTTTTTTGTTTAAGACTGAAAAAAAAACCCAACCCCCAACCTCCATATTAATCCAGTGTTTCTCTAAGAAAAAAATTAAAGGCTTTAAAAAAAAATGCATTAATATGCATCTTACTTTGCTGACTATACCACAATGTCTTTAATGCACTAACACTAACTCTTGAAAGATTTTTCTTCGTGTACAACACTGCCATTTGATGCCCATATATTCAATGTAAGATTTGAATATATCAAATCTGAATCTGCAATGAGATGCAGATTAAGTAACTCCATCCAAATAAATTATGAGTTCATAACACCTTCTCTTTTTTCTTCTTTTCTGCCTCTTCAGCTCTCTTCTTCTCTAACCATTCTTTATACTTTATGTCAGCCTTTTCTTTTAACTGCATTTTTTCCAGTTCTCTTGTGGTTTTTTCTGCCATTTCTTTGCTCAGCTTTCGTTTCCGTTCTCTTCTTTCCTATGTGAAACATATCAAAGAAACAGAACAGAAATTTTTTGGTATATTTCAATGAGCGATTCTTTTGAGGAATACAATAAATTTTATTACACAATTACAAAGAAAATTATCATAAACATGAAAAAATATGTGATACTGTAAGCTCTTTGAAGTCAGAACCTATTCATTGCTAGATTCCAGGTATGACAGACATACAAACTTGTCAAAAAAAAAACCTATAAAAATTTTACTTTCAGATCTCCTCAGGTTTACTGCTCTGTTTTATTTATTCTGAGATTTCTTAAACACTTTAGACATGTCTCAATATTTCTGGGAATGAAATACATGTTTCAATTCTCAGCAATGGTGTGTTAGCTTTACTTGTCAGTGAATCTAGAGCAAGCTACAGTTCCAAAGGCAAGTCAGGTAAACTGCCCCCTTCTACTGAGATATGCAGATTGTTCAGCACACTTCAGCATAAATTAAACAGTAAAAAAGTTCACATAAAAATAGAGTTCACTATTTTGTGGTATTCTCTTAAGTATTTTATACCCTTCAGTTTATCCACATAGGGACTACTTCAATAAATCAATCCACATATTCCTCCTGTTCAAATTATGAAAGGGAAAATGAGAAAACACATTCTAGGGTAGGCAAAATGGTAACATGAGGGTGAAGTGAAATTGCTGCCTGTATGATTTGAAAGACAGAACACACCAGTGGTGTCATTCACTTCTACATCTTTGCAGTGTGTGTGTATCCAACAAGAGTGTTCTGAGGACCTTTCTCTAAGCAAACAACCACACATCCACTGGCCTTTCCCTGATCTGGAGAGGGAGGTATTTTCATTTGAAGAGTGACAATAGCTCTCAATTCTGTTCCTTGTAACCTTTTTGAAGTGTCTGGAATCTACTGATTGATTCTATTTCTGCTTAACTCAGCTCTGAAGCAAATGCATCCATGTGCAGAAGCAAAAATCTACCAGACAAGCTGTGCACATGACTTGGAAGAGAGGCACAAGACTAAAGACCAGTTTCCTCTTAATAGAAAAGAGCTGTTGAAAAAATATGTTGTTTTTAAGAAATCTACTTCTATACTTCCTTGCACACTCCTCTTGAACAAAGGAGATGGGTAACTTAGCAGAAACTCATCCTGACTCAGAATTATTGCAGCTGGCAGTATGGATATAAATGCCTATAACTACAGCTGCAAACTATAATAAATAAATGAAATATGGGAAAAAGACATTCTCAAGAAAACCAGAAATACATTTTCATTCCCATGTTACCATTATGTATTACCATTTTTCCCATTAAAAGAACAAAGAGGCAGTAATCTAGAGCTCTCCCCATGTGTCCCTCCCCCACCTTTTTCCCAGGTTTACTGCACTTACGGAAACTCCAATCATGCATAATGAAGCAGAAGCCATAATACAGCACTGGGGACCAGTACAACTCCCTCAGTCTGGTCTGAACAGGATGGTCTAAACTTGCTGGGCCAGTGCTTGTGCCCCCACACCAAAACCACCAGCAATCCAATAGAGCAGCACAGAGAATAAAAACCTCAGCTTATGTTGCTCTGCAACACACTTACCTGATTTCTGTCAGGAAAGAAGCCAGCTCACAGAATTACTGGAGTTAGTGTGTCCTCTTCTGTTTGCCAGCAGCAGGAGCATTTCTACAGTTATAACATCAGCAGCTGTACTGGGCACTGTGGGATTTCCCCCCACCCACCTCCTGTTACAAGCCAGGCTTTAGCAGCTCTATTTACCATAATCTCCAAGGGGGATGGCTGCTTCTCCTAAATCCTAAGAGTACTTTCACTAGTACTGCTCTGCCATAGTCTTGTCAAATATTCTTATATGACAACAAAGACTTCTTTGTGGACACAATTTCACAGAACAATTGCAACTAGTGTTTTAGCTCTATTTTCCCCTTGATTTTTTGTCATTTGGTGGGTTTTTTTCCATTTCACTTCTAACACATTCTAGCAATTATCAGCTTAATCTGTTTTGTGGTGTAGGGAAAATGGTCAAATATCAAAGTAGTGATCACAGGGGTCCCAGGATGAGGGAAGAGATGAGAATCTTGACTCCATGTTTCAGAAGGCTGATTTATTATTTTATGATATATATAATATTAAAATTATACTAAAAGAATAGAAGAAAGCATTTCATCAGAAGGCTAGCAAGGAAAGGAATGGAATGATAATAAAATCTTGTGACTGACCAAACAGTCCAAGACAGCTGGACTGTGATTGGCTATTAATTAAAAACAACAACATGAGACCAATCAAAGATGCACCTGTTGCATTCCACAGTTGCATTTCTGAGGCCTCTCAGCTTCTCAGGAGAAAAAATCCTGGCAAAGGGATTTTTCAGAAAATATCATGGCTACATATTAATACATTCCTATTTACATTACAATGCATATTCTGAAATGTAAAACTACAAATTATAAAACAATTGGTCTCATTAAAGCGACTTCACAACAGTGAGGCCTGTACATGTGATAAAACAATTTACAACCAAGACTAATGAAAAAATACATTTCATTCTGGGAACTAAAAAAAGTTGAGATTCAGAAATGTTTTTATGCTAATGAAGCATGGAAACAAGATCTTTCCTAACAGGAAACAAGCGCTTCCCTATTTTAAAATGTTGCAAAGAAAAAACAATGTATTTTTGGTAAATTATTTAAACATCACCTTCCTGAAAATAAAACAAATAACCAATTGTCTAGGCTTTCTCTCCTTCTTCATCTACAATTCATCTAAATCTCTTTAATTCAGAGCTGTTTCTCTGTCTCTTCATTACTAAATACTCCCTAAATACACCAAAAACTCCATTTTTGAGACAATGGTTGTCTGGGACACATAAAAAGCATTAATGTAGATGAGAGATATCTGTGAAATCAGTGAGCTAAACTATGGGAGAAGGTGGCTTACAAAGATTTTGCACATTTTGTTTTTTGCTGACTTACCTCTGATGTACATGAAAGTTACAAAACTAAGGATCATCCAAAACTACAGTCTTTAGCTAAGGGTCTTACTGTATAAAAGACATGAAAATAAATATAGGAGAAAACTGAAAAAAAAAAAAGAAAAAAAGGGCTACTTCCATACCGAGGGAATGGTTCCATTATGGAAAACCATTATAAGCAGAGAGTAGACTAAAAATCTTTCTAAATACTATAAAAGAAAGGCAGGGAAGCTTCTTAACTTATGTGTCTTAAATCACAATACTTAGATGAGTTCAGCTACTCTCTAGGCTGACCCAAAGTTAAATTAGGTCCTATGTAAACAATAACATGCCCTACACACTAAAGCCACAACTACTGCTAAGTGGGACATCCCTAAGACAGGGGGACTCTCCCTGCAGAATTGCAGACTTTACACTGCCTAGAAATTTTTCTGCAGACAAATCAGAAATGCTTCCTCTTTCTCTCACAATCAGAATAGATTTTCCTCCATAAAGTTAGTGTAGACCACATTCCCAGTTTCAGTAACCTGTTCCATGTCAAACTTCTGCCCCCCAACCCTGATTGTCCCAGCTTTTTTCCCATCCTCATTATAAAAGTCTATCAAAAATGCTAACCATGTGCATATTAAAGTCCATGTTCTTCACTCCTTCTTTTCTTTTCCTTCCATGTATATGTGAAGGAAGAAATTACTTGTTTATGCTTTGTGTTGTTTAGGTTGGGTTTTAAAAATTCTCTTTGATCTTGTGTTCAAAACAGTCACAAGTGATTCACTAAACCCTCAGTAAATTTACATAAACTACTATATGGTTGTGGGTATTACCTAAATTAAGGTATTGATTGTAAAACATCCAAATACTTACTGCAAGAAATGCTTGTTCTCCTGCCACCCTGGCCAAGGACATGATCAAGGAGAGAGGATACAAATCTACCCTGAAGGTTCAGTGCTCTGTGTGTGATTCTTTCAGGTCTCAGAACCCACTGAAGCCTGGCTCAGCGAGTCCTTGGAAATCCCCCAGCCCATATAAATCACCTGACCCACAAAGCTGTGATGGTGACTCTGCCCACAGCATGTGTCTTACTGAGTTACTGCTAACTACTAACTTCTCCAGAAAATCAGACCTACATGCATGTGGTGAATGCTCAAAGGATTTTAAAATTTGAAGAAATGTCCCACTTCCTTCCTGACAGAAGGTAGAAACAGTAAATAATTTTCCATGAAGGGAAAAAACCCCTAATTACTTTTGAAACAGAGGCACTATATCCAGCTAGAAGAAAACTACTACAATATGTATTTCTGTATTTTCACATCAGTGAGTGATTGAGAGGCTGGAATGTGTAAAGTGCAGAGGTGCTTTCTGTTCTGCATTTTCTATGTAGACTGTCACTGAGTGGAAGTATTTCCAGAAACTAATAATGTGATTGATAATTTTAAGATACTTCTCAAAGCAATCCTTTCCATCTTATGATCTGCAGAATGTGACATTTTTCTTTTCACAGATAAGTGTTCTACTTCACAGCTGTTTGCTGACATCTTAGCTAGTATATTCTAGCATCACTTAATGCTGACTGATGGCAAAATATAGGAAAAGCCCACATTGCCAACATCAGAACACACATCCTAATTTACTTGTTTATCCTCATAGTAATTGTGGACATCAAGCACTTCTAGCAGTCTTGGAAATCCGGGTTGTTCAAACAACTGTAATTATCTTTTCAACTTTGCCCCATAACACAACTAAGTGACCAGGCCTAGCCCACACCAATACTTCTTTAATCTCTCTAGAATTTCCATGTGAAAACAACAAGACCTAGAAAGGAGATCAGCAACAGTCTGAGCTGCAGATGGCTCTTGACAAGCTGGTTTATACCAATTTACTTCTCAAACTCACAGAGTCAGGGCAGACCCCACTGCAGTCTGGGAACTGGAGAAGTGCTGCATCTTTCTCCCAAATGGTGTTCATCTCATGTGGGGACTCAATGTATGTGACAAGCACAAAATTTCAGTGTACTTGTTCCTGGAATACTCTTGGGATCTTCAGAAGTATGTGGACTCCATGAATGCTGCTGAAACACATGAGCACTCATTCACCTGTCACACTGAATTCCTCTTCCAAAACTCTGTCTAAAACTTATTCTAACACTCACCTTGACAAATTAGTTCATGCTAATTACAGAAATCTAAAGGTAATTAAGATTCAGGTAAAACCTAAAATTATAACCATGGCATTGGTCATGAATGATACCACAGAAAAATTCTGTGTAAAGACGTTTCAGGTCCAGAGAGCAAGAGTCCCACAATATGTGGGCAAAAAAATCCTTAATAAATTAAGTTCAGACTCAGAAAAAAAATATAGATATGTAAAGACAGACTTAGGTATGTAAACAGAAAATTTTCATTTTTAAATGCAGCTGGTTCTCATGACCAGAAACCATTTCTACTAGAAGCTTCCCTCACAAACACACTTCTTGAAAGGGTTCAGTCTCAAATAAGTGGACATCTTAGCATCTCTTTCAAGTCTAAACTGTCAGCAAAAACCATAGTACATCAGGCTCTCCATAAGCAACCAGAGCTTTGACTCAACAACAGTTCAGCTGTAAGAACATTAACCTAGACAGGGAAGATCTGGATTTCATCACATTTCTGCCAGAGGAGATTCCAATTAACATGTCCCCAAGCTGCAGGCTGGCATGACAGGATTCTCCACCCCTTCTGTGGGAGTGCTACCATTCCTCACAAAATCATTAACAACCCATTGGATGAAAGAAAGAGAGTACAGCTTTTGAACTTGAAAGTCATGCTCGAGCTGTGGAATAATCTGTGCTCTTAACCATGCTGAGATAAAACACACATTAAACAAAAAGCCTCTGGTGTAAGAGTTGGCACCTAGGTGTCTCTTCTGGAGGAACCAGCACATCAAAAAGGGAAGCCTGCTCCAAAAACACTGTCATTCGTTACTGCACACTGTGTTGGTTCTAGGCTTTCATATACTCCTTAATGCTCTTCGCTTCTCATAAAGACTATCAGCCAACACCATAGTAAATGGAAAGAGCAAAATCCTCAATGTAAAAACATTCCAACAGAACTATTCCATCCTGAACCTAGCTTCTATTAAAAAATATTTTTTTTCAGTAAGTAAAGGGGACTTACTGAAAAGAAAAGAACAATAATAACTGTTGAACATCCAAATTCCATTATTAATGCCTGCTTGGTAATATTTACTTTTACAGAAAAAAAAATATAAAAAATTATTGCCTTATTCTCTATTCAACAATACAGGAAGTATTAGAAATGCTACAGTCAATTTCAGATTTGCATTAGAATAACTGGTTTTTCCAATGGAAAATTCTATCTTCACTACTTGTGCTCTTATAACTTTGCTAGGTATCACATTATTGCAGGATAATGAATTACATGCAAAGACTCAATACAGCGATGACAACAAAATGAGTTTCAGAATTACAGTTATTTTGGAATGCAAGTATTCCTCTTTGGGGATTTCCATCACTGTTGCAAACACATGCACAACACATGTAGTGGGTTTTGGTTTGAATGGAGTTAATTTTCTTCATAGCAGCTCCTGCTGTGCTATGTTTGGATTTCTGAAGAAAACAGTGTTTGTGATAACAAGTTATCACTAAGCAGTGCTTACAAAGCTACAAGATCTTTTCTGCCTCTCCCCCCATGGCACCAGGGCACAGTCTGGCGGTGCATGAGGAGCTAGGAGGGGGCACAGCCAGAACTGACACCCACCAACTCAAGGGAAACCCCAGACCATCCTGCTCAGCAAGAAAAGCTGGGGGAGCAAAGGGGGGTCTCAGATGCCTCCTGGGGCTAATCCACAACAACAATAATATAAATATTTATATGCACACACATGTATATATATGAATTGGATACTCCAGATATTTCTAAGTTCATGCTCTACTGACATTGTAAAAATGAAGCAGCTTTGCAGAGCCAGTAAAGGTGGATTAAATATGATTTGAAGATACTGTATTAGATTGCAGAAGGTAGAGTGCACTGCATCAGAGTTGATATTTTAATATACAATCAAAAAGCTGTTGTCATCAGGCCTGAGCTTTAATCCTAATATTTTATTCAGCATTAATTCCTAAGAAGTTCTGACTGTGCTGACAATGATAAAGAATTAAACTGTCATGGCAGTTTACAGGCTCTCCACAGTTTATGCATTCACAGTGCATTTCTCAAAAGCTTTTCATATTTTGATTTGAAATCAGCAATTCCACGATTACAGGTACCTTACTAAAATATTCAGTCCCACAGCTGATGATAGGAATGAAAGAGACTTCACATAAGAAGTTAAATAAAACAGGAAATGAACACCAAACTTACTTGCTCAGCATTTATAACCACAGCCACTTCATTTTTATCAATAAATCTAACAGAAACTCAGAAATAAACATTTTAGTTACATAAAAAAATCATGTTATGTTCATTTTCCTTATGGAATCAAAAGCATGCTTAGCATTATTTTAGAGTTAAAATATTTTAATTGATACTTGCTAAAAAGTCAACAGACAACTTACTGTCTGCCCACAAATGGCTCAACTTTAAGAGGGAGACAAAGTAAGACTATTTTTGTCCAGGAGGGATCCAGTATCTTGCTGAAAATTGTAAAGGCATTATTAGGTCCAAGATAGTGCCTAAAAATCGGTTTTATAAAGCTTTTAATTCCTAGTGAGCTGAAAAATTTTGCCATGAACAAATATTTGTATAAACATATTTCATGGCTCATATTTCAAAATATTACTTCTAGTTAATTTACCACCTTTAAGAACCACAAAAGCTATTTGCATAGAAGAATACTAAATAGCTAGGATTCCTTTACTTTCAAAAATAGTTTCTGTAAAATTATTAGAAGCATAAGAGCATATAATTTTTAATCTATATTAATAATAAAACCAGTAATGGACAAAAACAGTGTTCAAGCTTTGCTTCCTAACCTCACCCTAAAGAACTATATTTAACAGTTAGAGAGAGCATCACAACTAAAACTGCCATGCAAGGATACTACCTTGACATACAGAAAACCAGAACTGTTTCATGCATATACAAACATTTTACCTCTGACACAAACATCTCTCACATTCCCAGCACAAAGACTGTTCCAGAAGTGTCTCCTGATGCTGGATGCCCAAGATGAAGGAAGAAGTTTAATGGGTGCTCACTGTGCCTTTCTTTCTTTATCACTGCAGTACTGAGCAATGGGAAAGGACACAGACTTGAGGGGATTACAGAGGTGAGGTCCCTAAAGTACTGCCTCTTTCAAATAAAGCACTTTCTGCTCTCTGCACACAGGGCTCAGAACCAATAACTCAGCTTGAAAAAGGTGAGTGCTTAATGCAAATTTCACTGAAAAATACTGCAAGATTTGCCCCAAGAAGCATCTTTGGATACTTCTATGAGTGTTTTCTAAAAGGAGATATGTACACACTCCCCAGCTGTCAGTGCTCCTGACTCATATCTCAACTACAGCTGAAATCCTGATGCACCTTTAAACATCTTAGTCACTGAATTGACCTATTTGTCCTTCAGTCTGTATCCAAATCCACAAATAATCTTGCAGAAACTTGAAGTGGGACAGTCAACACAGCACAAATGTTAATATCCTATGGGCAGCTAAGCTTTTAAATTCAGTTTATCCTTGATTTGAGTGTGGTTTATAGGAAAGACTAGCCAACGAATCACCTAATTTAAATGCAAATCAGCTGACTTTTTTCTAAACACTTGCTCTAAGGGATGACCCTATGCTTCCAAAACATAATTTGATAAAGTCCAGACGTAAGCATATTTTTTCTCCTGTCCTTGGGGCTGCTGTGATTACCATAAAAAAGACCTCCTAATCCCACTGAGTTGTTAACCAGTAAAACCACGAAGTTCCAAGGAAAGCCCAAATAAGTAGAAATTTATGGAAGCTGAAGGAGGTGGTAGAGGTAGTGAGGAGGAGAAAGAAGGAAAACTTCTGGTTCTGAACTTGAACTATTTTAAGAGGCAGACCAACTCCTTCAAG
The DNA here is from genome assembly GCA_034509185.1 of Euphonia xanthogaster. Lineage (NCBI taxonomy): Eukaryota > Metazoa > Chordata > Aves > Passeriformes > Fringillidae > Euphonia > Euphonia xanthogaster. The sequence goes on from JAYDZK010000268.1 coordinate 254,357, forward strand.
CCAATTAATATTCACAGACACCCAGAATTTAACTTTCATTTAAATTTCACTTTGGAAGAGGAAAATGGAATTGTATGTGCTGAATAATAAATCTACTTTTTCCTGTGTACCTTACTTAGTAATATTAATCATAAGAAATTAATAGAGCAGGATAGGTTCTGCAGTGGGTTTCTGCCAATTACCCAACCAGCATTAAGACTAAGATTAATGAGGGGTTAGATCTAATGGTTAGATCCAAATACATGTTATTCTAGTGGTTCTAGGCTGAATCTGAAGGAGTTTAAAATCATGAAAACAAATGTAGGAGGTCTGCCCACCCAACCCAGCTAGTGCTGTTGTGATATTTTGGGTGAATTTCCATCTGCTTTAGCTCAGAAGCAGAAGTTAATGCACTGAGCAGTTGGTATTGCTGCAGACCATGGGACTATGAACACATGAACTGCCAGGGCTAGACATGCCCTGGACTCCCAAGGGCTCCCATTGTCACTGTCGTATTTTCTGAAAAATCCCCTTGCCCAGGACTCTTCTCCTGGGAAGCTGAGAAGTTTCAGAGAAAAAAAAGGAAAACAATATTATCTTATTTGCTTCTCCTGTGTTTTGCTGCTTTGGAATGGGGTTGGAGATTGCTTATCCAACATGTGAATTGTTTTGACTTAATGACCAGTCACTGTCCAGCTGTGTCAGGACTCTAGAAGGAGTCACAAGTTTTTCATTGTCATTCTTTGTGGCCTTCTGTCTGTGTCCTTTCTCTATTCTTTAGTTTTAGTACAGCATTCTTTAATAGAATATTATAGAACATAAAGTAATAAATTAGACTTCTAAGACCATGGAGTCAGATTCACTCAATTCCTCCTTTGTCCTGGGGACCCTGCAAATTCAACACACATGGCCTTGGCAGAGGTGCAGAAAGCCTTGCTACAAACACAGCCCTCCCTCTAATCCCTGCTGTTAGCTCCAGTTTTACTTCTGCTGGGACGAGCCCTTTCTCTCTGAGGCCTCTGAATTTCAGTTGAGGGTGAAGAGGTTAATCCAGGTGCTGGTAGAGATGCAGGTGTGCTCTTCTTCTCCTCTCTGCAGATCTTCTGGGTCCTGGCACATCCTCAGCTCATCCCCAGATGTCTACTCCCTCGAACCCTTTAATTGCACCCAGAAAACAAGTTTAATGGCAAAGTGCTGGGTTTGAAAGGAGCTCCAACTTTTGAACTCTTACTCTGGGTATTTCTCTCGGGGGTCTTTGTGGCCTTGGCTGACCCTGAAATGTGTCAGAGAGTCTCTTTTCCCAGCCGGACAACCGAAGAAGGAGTCAGGATTCTTCTGTTCTGGTTCTCAAGGTTGCTTATTTTCTGTTATCATTCTTTTCCTGACCTGCTGAGATCTGTCCAGCAGGTCAGTCAGTGGCACACTGCCTGCCTTCAGGGTGGTGCTGTCTTTTTATACTAAGAACTATGTGTACTTTATTTACAATAATTTTCCAATACCTATCACCTATGTTAGACAGTCTGTCTCTACTCTAAACCAATCCCAAAGTGCCACCATCACAGCAGGAGATGGAGGACAAGAAGGAGAAGAAAGACAGGACACGCCCAGATTCCTCCATCTTGCCTCTTGAAGCCCCATTCTAAAAACCCCCAAATTCTACTTTTTTACCCTGTGACAAATTCATTGTCGTTCTATTCAAACCCTTGTAGCTTGTAACTCTTCACACAAAGTTGGTAATTGTTTCCATGGGTTGAAATCAAAGGCACTGCTGGTTTTGACTCTATGCCAGGGTCTCGAGTCCTCCAGGGCAGCCAGAGGAATTTCCTGGGTTCCGACAATTTCTACCAAACTACTTTTGGTGGATAAATTTCCATAATTTATCCAACTTTATTGATATTTTTTCAGTTATTTCTTGGGCTTTTAATTTGTTCCATATTCTTTTGTTACCCTTGATCTCTTGAAACAGACAAATGATATCCATGAGTATCCATGAGGGAGGTCTTAAACATTGGTTCAAAAGACTTTATCACTTATATTTACTCTTCCTTTTTCTGTAAAGACCTATAATTATGGATCATTTGAATCTTCAAAGGAGGGTTTATATGTCAGAAAAGTTATATGCAGTACTTTGGCATGGTAATAATTTTGTAGAGAAACAGACCAACCAGATTTTTTTTTCTGTTGGCTGCACTTTTTCTGCTGAGAGGAATGACATTATGGATCTCATAATTCTAAAGTTCTAAACTGGCTCTTCCTTGCTTTCTGAGGCAGCTGATAATTTATTTCATTACCATTTTGCCTTTGGGTTTTCTGAGCATGGGCTCTAAGGAGGATGACAGCTAAAAGGCAGTTTGCATCTTGGAAGTCTGGAAGACAAGTTTATGGTCAGGAGTGCATCCTTCCCTTCCTCTGACAAAAAGGATTCAGCTTATTTTCTGCATAACAGGCATTATGCTTTCCCAACTCAGAGCACAATTTATTTTGTTTGAAAATAGATTTAATAACAAGTCCTTGGATTATTGGTTATGAGTGGAAATTATTTGACAGGGCATTTCAATGAGCAACCTCTTATGATCCTGAGGGACTGAGGAGAGGGGTTCTCTGAAGGGAGGGTGGTTGTAGTTTTTGCTAAAATTCTAGACGTATGTGTAGCTATTGGAGAGATATTTAGGGCTGGGTGGTTTCCTTCTGCATGAAGAAAAAAGTATTTGTGGGGCCAATTGCTAAGTATCCACTATATTGCTGAGGATATCAGTGTTGAACATCACTTATTTAAGGTTGAGTTTGATTATTTATGATGATGTTTGGGATTTTGGTGGAGATTTTTGGTGGTCCATTTTCCCTCCTTGAAACATATGAAATATATTGTATATATTAGTTAGACATGTATGCCAATTATTTCAAAAATTCTTCTTTATATCAAATGTATGTGGTTCTTAATATTAAATGTAGATTAGAACAAAAAGGTCTCACCTAAAAGAGCAAACTTAGAGAAAAGTGTCACTTCAAGAGCAAACTTAGAGACTACCTTTTCCTACACACTGTTAAAAATTATTAGTATGGCCCTTCATCCTGTGAGAACAGAAGCTTAGGTGGTCCTTATACTATATTTTCATTTTCCTGCCTTGTTCTCTTTAAGAACAAGAGGAATGCTGTTCAGGGAAGGATGGCTGAAATAGCAGGAGGAAGCTGAGGGGAGAAGGTTAATGCCCAGGAGGTGGGTGTAGAAATGCAATTGGAGAGGAAAGAACAGCAGGAACTGTGACCGAGGTCGTGGAATGGTAGATTTGCTAGGGGAAATAGAAGCTAAAAAGAAGTTGGATAGAAGGGGGTGAAGTAAGATGGGGAATGTAGGGAAGCAAGTAGTGAAGACAAATAAAGATTTCTAGGAAGTTTGAAATATTACATATAACTCATGGAACCCCAGAAGGGGTTGCTTTAGCAGAGCAGTGGGATTTGGAAAACTGTAGTGTTTCAACTGTTCTTTAGCAGCTAAAAGTATCTGAGAAGTCCAAATGGGGAGGGACATCTGTGTTTGTAAAAGGTAGATTTTTTCTGGCTTTGTTTGGGTTTTTTTATTGTTGTTCTTCCATGGTGTTTCCCAGCAAAGAATTCAGCTTTATTATTTTTTCTGAAGTATGTCTTTATCTGGATTAAAAAGTATTGAGGCTCTCGCAAGTCTAAAAAATTGAATGCTTTAATCTCCAGTGTTCTAAGATATTACCTGAGCAAAAAGTTGTCCCAAAATACACAAATCTGTGACACTTGTTTCTCTCTTCCTGGCCTCAGATTATTCACTCTACTTTTCCTGGTTTTTTACCCCTTAAAAATCTGTAACAAAGTTGTAGTTTTCATATTTCACAGCTGCTTGTTCTAACTCAGCTAGCCAATCTAGAAAACACCTTCTCCTCCCTTCTTATCTCTCCTCACCTCCCTCAGCAGGGAACTCTTGCTAGTTGATTTTTTTTTTAATTTGATCCCTAGACACCCTCCCAAGTTTGCCACTTTTTCTGTCAGCCGAAGAAACAAGAGGTCTCTTTTATCCTGTTTGGCTTTTATCTGTTCTCACTTCTCTAAGCTACGACCCAGAAGAGGAAACAGTCATCACTTAAATTTCCATTTAGGTGAAGGATCAGGCATGACCTGTGCTAGAAGCCCATCCTTGATACAAGCTCACCTGAGACCGTGGCAGTGCAGACCTCAGTGGTGCTGCTGGCAGGGCTGCCAGCAGTAAGAAAGCAAACAGAAATTATGTGAGAATCCATAAAATCAGACGGTTTTGGGAAAGCTGCAAAAGGCAGGCCTCAGAGCAGAACTGTGATTAGAGCTGAGCAGTAGCCATGAGATAGGTCAGCTGAAAAATTATGGAAAAATAGAGAAGTAAGGACAAATAGAACAATGGTCTGTGTATTAATGCTGGTCTAGAATAACTCCCTAAGCTGCAGGAAAGTTTAACTAGTCAGATATTAGGAAGTTCTAAGCTCAGTAATGGAGCTCTGTGCACTGTGTTTGAAGGCTTACAAGCAGGTGTTGTATTTGAAATAAGCAAGCAATGTTTAACCAAAGGTGCCTGTGCTTACAGTGGCTGGATGGAATTACTGTCAGTGTGATTTTACTTTGTGTGATTGGTCAAAAAACTTATAAAGTGAGTTGTAACATTAAGTTCTTGGTCTGCTGCCTGGGATGTGAGCT
>JAYDZK010000268.1:267740-278385 GCA_034509185.1 Euphonia xanthogaster
CAGCACCTTTACCGCGCATGCTCCACCGCTCTTTTGGGTGGTCGCACCACTCTCTGGGGTCGTCACTGATGAAGGCCCCTCCTCTTCCTCGATGTCCTTTAATTCACTTTTGGGTTACACATGCACACCAAGCTAGTATTATATAAGCCAAAACTAACGTAATATTATATTTAAGCATCAAAGCAATAAATCTCATACAATTAACATTTTCCTGGGACCTAACCAGATTTTCCTTTCTTTCTGTTAATTTTTTGTAACTGTTATCTCTTGCTTTTTCCTGCTTTGAACATCTGCAGGAAAGGGGAGTGTGGAGCCTCTCTTTCTTGGCATTACACCTTTTAACTGTTTTGCTACTTCCACATATTAATTACTGTATCAATATTGATTACTGTTTCAATTTTGTCAGCACGAATCATACCTATTTACCACATTCTAAAGCTTGGTTTTCACACACCTCTGCTATGAAAACGGTGTCCTTTGCCTTCTCCATCAGTTAATTTTCCACTGAGTCTACAACTATCTGTAATAAACAGGTCAGACTATTTATCCATATAGATATTCCTACCCTTGTTTGCCACTACATTCTTTGTCAGACTTCTATTTGGGTTCCAAATCCCAGGAACACTGTCCCCCTTCATTGCTTATGCTGGGCCACCCTTACCCCCACTTTTAGCCAAATCTTATACAGGATCAGCAACAAACATTTGCACAAACAGAGCTTTTCATTACCTTCAAATTTCATGAACCAAGGAGATAACTGCTGATCAATAGTTGGTAAATTTTTATAAAACTTGGAGTAACTTTGCTGTGGCTGACTAAGCAGAAGCATTACTGATACTAACATAAGATACAGAAATTTGAAAATTAGTGTAAATTTGGCTGCTGTATTAATTGTTCTTCTCGAGATTCATCAGGTGAATTTAACAAAAAATGTATTTTTAATTGGATACGCAAGTTGAAAAATAGGAAACAGTATTAGAAATGCTTTGTCTTAACCAGGAAAATCAATTGTGATATCTGAGGCAATTGACTTGCCATAACAATTGAATTTCAGCAGCTGAATGGTACAAAAAGGTTGTCAAATCTATACAACCATTACCACCACCAAAAATGAGTCCTGTGAGGGAGGAGACATCTCAATGCCATCATTAACAGTACTAAAAGACGCCTAAAATGATCATATTGGAAAATTTTAAGAGGGGGGTGTTTGGTGCTTGGGCTGCAGACTGACAGGCACCCAAATCTGTAATTTCTCTGACAAACAGGCTGCATCTCTCCTGTCTCTCAAGTGCACATACTTCTCCCTCCCTCTTGCTCTTTGGACCCTTCACTGCCACACAAAATCTTACTAAAATGGTAGAAAAACATTTGGCCAAACAAGTTGTGGTCTGAGCAAGCTAAAGCTCAGGGTGCATCAGACAACTGCTGAGGTCAAATACAGGAACCAGGAATGCAGGAACAAGCAAAACCAAGAACACCAGGAACACCAGGAACGCAGCCACAGACTCAGAGGGAGAGGCAGAGGTGGAAGGGATTTAGGATTTCCCCCTTCAGTGGTGGAGCTTCTGCATTTGGCTTACCATTTCACAAGGAACTGCACTTTTGACAGGCTGGAGAAATAACATTATGGTTCCTGTAAGAAAAGAACACATGTTATTGCATTGCTGATCGTCATAGAGAACGGTTTTCTAGCAAGCTGAAAAACACAAAAAAAGGCCTGAATACATCTCTGATTTAAGCACCCCCAGAATACATCACTATGCACCAAACTGATGTGCATGATGCTTAAATAACTCCATCCAGTTATGGTAGACTGCTGATTGTTATTTTATGATTATCATCAAATAAAGAATCAAGTATGATTAGCCACAGTATCTCACAAACAAATTATACCCGTTGAAATAATTTGATGATTCAAGTACTGCAGACAACAGAATATCACTAGAATCTAAATTTCATGCCAAGTAAAGTTACAAGAAGAAAATTTGAAATTGGTCTGAGTTCTTAGGAAACAAGTTACACAATCCAATGCCTCAGCTTTGTTCAACACAAACCACCTGTGGTTTTACAGGCACTTTAGTATATGTGCTGCATTCAGCTGAAAAATAAAAGCAACATAAAAGTTGTTCACTCCATGGCTACCCAAGCACTGTGAGCAAAGCTCTGTCATGGCAAGCAGGAAAACCTCAGGTATTTCAACAGGCTGCAGACCAAGGTAATTTCAAAACATCTTAGGAAGGTCTGAAAACCTTCCCTGACCTTAAAGCCCATCTCACAGTGAAGAGTGTCAACAATCATAAATTAATAGGAAAAATGAAAAGCCCAGTGTTGTCTCAGTGAATTGAGGAATTCTGGAACTCACTGCACTGGGCACCTCTCACTTCTAATCGAGGCCTACCTCACCTGGAATGGCCAGAAACTGTGAAATGGATGTCTCAAGGCAAGGCAGCAGCAACTTTGCCAAACACAAACATTTCAGCTTGTCTATTCCCTTCCTATCCTGTTATACAGAATATGAGAATTTCTCAGGATGCCGAAGCAGATATTTGGGAAAATAGCTTATATTAACAAACCTTAGCACTGAGACAAGCTAGTGGAGTTTATCATTGAGACTGCCCATAGGGAGGGTGGCAAAAGCCAGTTCACCCTTTGGGAAATTAAAGCATTGCTGCTGGAATGGCAGAAGCACTCCAACCTTGAAGAGATGCGAAAACATAAAATAGTATTGTTATTATCCTGCTTACCATTGTGCCCAGCTTGTCAAGCCAGCTCCACAGCCACTGTGCCCTAATTAACACAGGAAAGGTATGAGCCCAAATAATGTAATTTGGTTAAAAAGCATTGAAACAACAATCCTGCAGGTTCAGTACACAACTTCTGTGGCCACGGAAGGACGGACAGGATAAATGGCATGCTGCAAGGATGGAAAATCCCTAATTCTGTGAACTGAATGCCAGAAGTAGCTGCCCTGGAAAGAATTACATGCCAACACTGCTAAACCCATAGGCAAAATCAAACTGCCACAATGAAGCACAAAAAGTTGCCACAAACAACTGAATGAAGTGAATAAATATACACACACCTCTACAGTTGATACCAGTGTGCAAAATCATCCCAATTTCTTACTAAAGAAACTACAAAAACTACATTCAGTGTTTCAGTGCTAGCTCACTGTCACAGGCTATAGAATAAGCACTTAGAGCTATCTAGCAACAGTGAGAAAATTCAGAGTAAAACTAGCTTGATGTGTTCACAGACCTATACTTTCTGCCTGCGTGCTCATGCCAATCAGCATGTCTGAACAACCAAATGCTCGTGAGAAATTTCTCAGAAGTATTCCCCAATAGCCACCCACACCATTAAAAAAAAACATTTTACACATAAAATATCAAGAAAGCAATTCCTTATGTAACAGACATACAAAAGATTTATATTCTAGACACAAATCAACTACTCTGAATCTCTAAGCACACCTTGATTTGCCAATTCTTGTTTATGAAACCGGTCGGTTTTAGAAATTGGACAGTAATCTGATGAACTCAGTCTCTGAAAACATAGAGCCAGCAGAAGGAAACTTCTCAGTCCAACTTGATGAACAGTAGCCAAGTTTAATGAAAAGAATGAGATCAGATTGCTTGTAGATGTCATGTGTAATTCCCCACTAGACACTAAGGAACACAGAAGCATAAAAATAATCAAAAGGGAAAAAAAGAATTACAAAATCTAGGGAGAAACAGAGGCTTAGACTTCAAGCTTTAAGCTTGAAGAAAAGACTATTTTACATGCAACCTTGAAAAGAGCAGAAAATTTGAACCAAATATAGTTGAATTCAAGTCTCCTTAAGTCTTCAGATTTTCCAGCATAAGGAAAAATATTGTGGCAGGCACAGAAGCAAGGGAGAAAGCCACTTGGTTCACCTTCCATGCTCAAGGAGCATTGCTTGTACTTGTCTGCTGGCTATTTTTGTGCCTGGATGTGTAGTTCTGCTTGATTAGAGGCTGTGAAACCTGAGAGGTCCTGGATTGCTTCACTTTCCTTCATGGTATGATGTATTCTCTTCCTTGCAGTGCACTGTACACACTGCCAGGCCCAGCCCCAGGTTCTGCTGCCTGCAGATGTGGAAGGCTCTGCTTTAAAGGGACAGGGCCTCCAGATGGGAATTCCTCTTCTCTGGGGGAATGTGCAAGAGCTCTATGCAATACATTTAGGTTAAAATCACATCTTTGTGAATCACTAGCAGGATTCCCACTCAACCCAGCTGTTTTATACTAGCTGGAGACCACAGCATCCTGCTTTTGAACAGCCTTCACATCTTTATCTAGTTAATAGGTCTGCATAAAGTCTCTCTTTTAAAAAGCATCAGCTACTAACAGATTTACTTGCTCATTTTGGCGCTGGAATTTTCAGAACAGAGGTTATGCTTTTGTTACTAGAAACCAGTGAGGCACTTCATATTTTGTTACCCTCAAATCAAAATTAGTTCCCTATAGCAAACACCACAGTAACCATTAATAGTATTTCTTATGGAAAACCTACACTGTTACTTTATACTGGAGTATGAAATATGTCCATTCACCTTCCAAGTTCTTACAGTAAACAACAGTACAGAAAACAACAATCTGTACAGTGATCTATTATCCCTCTATTATCCCATTTCACATTTCATTTCCTTATTTATTGAATCATCTTCAACTGAACCCTAGTGTTAAATCAGACTCTACAGTACAATATGTGAAAGGTAGTATTGAAAAAAAACTCCTGCTAAAAAAATTAACTTATGCTAACAGTAAAAGATCAAAAGCATTTATGTAATTAAAAATTGAGAGCACATATAAAACAAACTGTGCATTGTGCTTTTAATTAAAAATATTACCCTGTAAATTGAAACTGAAGGCTTAAAAATAGTAATCGAAGTGAAAAAAATTACTGAAGTAGCTTTGTGTAAGTTTAAAATTTCTGAGTAAATTCATAAATAAACAGGAAAATTTACAGGAAAGAAATTTAAAACGGCAAAAGGCATCTAGATCAAAAAGTTGTAAAGCAGATGTATTATTTTTATAACAGAATGAAAAAGCTCAATTCAGACAAAGAGCTCTCACAAGCATATTGCCACAGAGCAGGATAACAGCTGTCTGTAAGAAATTACTCTTAATGGGGGAAAAATAAGGAATACCTTAGGCAATTTTGTGACCATCTCCCTGCAAAAAGGTGCTTCCTCCCAACAGCAGAAGGAAGAAAAACAACACCAAAATGCTCTCCTTGTCTTATATTTTTCATTTAGTCAACAGCAAAGCCTTTTTGACTGCTAAACCTAGCACTAGACCTCAGTATGGCAGCCATGGAGAGGTCCAGAGGCAAGATATGTGACACTGCTGTAAGAACAGTTTCAGCTAGCTTTAGACTCTAGAAAACCAGAGGAGCTCTTTCCTGTGGGCACCCCAGAAGGGTGTAACTTATGCTTTCACTTGTTTCAGTCCAATAACTGAAATTAGGAAGCTCTACCTACCTGATGAGACTGCTAAGGTGACAGCTCAGAAAGCCACTGGTACACAGGTAACAAAAATCCCACAGGCTGCTAACACACAACAGCTTTAAGGCAAGCTGTCCCCATGTATTTGACATTTCTTTTGGAGCAGCAGCAAGTTCTCAGCAGGTGATAACACCTGAACACTGCACTGTGCCCTGGCCTGAGAGCAGCTTCCCCAGCAAAGACACAAAGAAAGTTGGCATTTGTTATCTGGATCTGTGTGGATTCTCCTATGGCCATCGCCCATGGGTGTGACACACGAGGTCATGCTGAGAGAGGCAGGTCTGCAGCACTGCTTTTGAACAGGCTGGTTCCAGGAGCTGCTCTCATATTCCTTCCCCTCCAGCAGCTGCAAGGCACTGGGCTGACTGCATTAAAGGGTTAATTGTAGGATAACTGAACTCCAAAAACATTGAGATACAGTGAAATATTAGAGCTTCAAAAGGATCACGTCACCTTTGTACACAGCATGGCAGCAAAGGCTCCCTTGTAGAAGAGAAGAAATAAATCCATAGCTAAGAACATTGAAAACACAACAGGCTTATTTCCTTCCCCACTGATTATAAATGACAGCTGAGATTTACAGTCCTTTTTGAGAATCATTCTTATTACCTCTGACAGGTTGGCCAATAGAGGGAACGTGGGACAAGCTGTGACTCTTATACAGTGATGGATTAAAAAACCCCCACAGTTTCAACATTACACAGTATAAATATGAAAATTATAATCTGTATGATCATTCAAAACATACTAAAAACACTTCCACTCAAACATGATACACAACACCTTTAATCAAGAGATTGCTTCATAAGACGGCTAACACTTCGCTTTAGGTTTTTAACCTTTTGCATGCAAAGTCAGCATTATTCTGAAATCAGACCCACTTGTAAACTGGCAACTTTCTTGTTTTCCTGGCAGTTCTTTCCTGAAACTTTCACCACATGTAGCCAAGAGCAGATGAGACATAATTTATGCTCAATAATTCTACATGTGCACTGTTTTCAGCTTTAACTTTTGAAAAACAGAGATAAATAACCATAGGTATTCATGTACCCTTTATTTGCTTTAGTGTAACATTCCATGCTAATTGAAGATGTAATATTCATGAGTGTAAATATAAGAATTAACAACTCTTGGATGGTTTTCTTCCCCCTTTTTACACTTGAATATTTTGGCTTACAAAATTAACAGCATACAGTAAATATTCCTCCCATACTTTGTACAAACTACATGATTTTGATATACAAGGATCCTGTTTTTATTATAGTGACAATATACAACCACATCTATTTACAATGAAAAAAGTACATAAACCACATTTTAAACATTCTGCTACTGGCAGCCACTATTGTTTAGGAGGTAGCTTTAATTAACAAAATGAACTGAAGCCACATTTCCCATCATGGGTTCTATCAAATAACTTACAATACAAAGATAAAAATTCATTGTATGAACAATATGTACAGTTTAATTCTCAAAACAGCAATCTAGCTTTAGATCTTAAAAAGAATTTCTCCAGAGTAACTGGGATGGCAGTGGATTTACTCTTGATCTAGTGTATCATCCAAAAACCTTACATAATTACTTAATCATGCATTATTAAATTTGTATTGATCATATTTCAAACTAAATTTTAAAAATTACTGGTTGTACTTTGGGTCACAGAACTTTAATGCCTTAAAAAGATTGCACAGATTTAGGTGAAAATCAGTGACTTTGCACAGTGTACTTCCCTGTCAGTAAAGTATATTGGAAAAATGCCTTTTTTTTTTCAGTGCCAAACTGCGTTGCATTTTCCCTCCATTTCCTGAAGTCTCAGTGTATCATAGGTATTCCTGGAGTGCTGTGACACTGAGCAGGCTGCAGAGCACTGGTGGCACAGACATGACCTGTGTACAGGGGCAGCTGTCACCACACACCCCCTCACTCCTGCCAGTGCTGCCACTCGACTTGTAATACTGAACAAACTTGCTGTGGTTCACCTGAAGTGATGCACCATCACTGGAAAAATGTGTTTAACCCTACTGTTCCTGACAGCTGTTAATATTCTTAGTCCAATAAATGTACAGAATATTGGATTACAAGTATTTTACTGCAACAAACTTTTTTTTTAATCAAACATTAGCTAAAATATAAAACAAACACAGTATTCTGCTATTGCTGTATTGCTGTCACAGTTACATATGGGAGAATTAATCCCTTTTTTGGCCCTGCAATAAAATGCATCCTGAGATTCAATGCTGAATATACTATACAAAGCTAGCAATAGATTTTTTTGCTTAATTATAGAAAAGTCACATTTAAAAATAATTTCTATAATATTAAACAGCTGTCCTTTATATTGTGCTTTGTTGGGGGGGGGGGGTGAATCACCAGAACTTACCTCACCACCAGAAGAAGTAAAGTACAACTGCAATATGATGTGGAAACACACTATCAGCATGTAAAAACTGTATAAAAGAAACCACAATTGCGTGAAAAGAGTAAAAATATTGGGCAACAATTTCGGTTTACCAATTATTTACAGTCAGGGCAAGCGATTTATTTAATTTTTTAAAAAACATATGGCTCAAGAAGTTACCGCCCACTTCCCTTCTTTACAAATGACACTAAATAACAATTCCAAAAGTGCTTCCTGCTTGAAAGGTCAAAACAGGTGACAGTCTGTGAAACACAATACCTCTTTATTGGAACAGCTGAGGGCAGAGCGCCTTCTCAGTCTTTGATTCTTGGGATGTTGTAGGCATAGCGCACCAAGGGGAAGCCCCTGCTTTGGTAGAAGCAGGCACGGCCGCAGGCCTGCACTTGGTCCGAGCTGTCCGACACGAAGGAGTCGTCCTCGTCTGCGTAGTCTGAGTGGGCCGACTGCGTGCCACAGTCCGACCAGGAGCCATCCTGCCTCGGGCACGGCACCACAGTCAGCGCCGGACAGCTCTGGGACTTCATTAAATGTTTGCAGGGCACGGGCTTGGACAGCAGGAGTGACTCGCAGCACTCGCACAGAGCGACGTTGCCGCCCTGCAGGTGGGAGTAAATGCCGCAGTCGTAGTAAAAGTCCTGTGCCATGTCCCCCTGGGCACCCACAGCGATGGCCATCGCCCCGCTCCTCCTGCTCAGGTGGCGCCTGAGCTGCTTCCAGTCTTCCTTGAACTTCGGGTTGAAGAACACGTAGAGGACTGGGTTCAGGCAAGCAGGCAGCGGGAAAAATATCAAAGTGACAGACTTCATGATTTCAGGGCTGATAGAAATGGCCGTGATCAGCGGTGCGAAGGAGAAGAAGGCAACAGGACAGAAGAAGATGCAATTGGTGAAGATTAGCCAAGCCACATGCTTAATCATGCTGGACTGGGAGTTCTCGGAGAGATCCTCCTTCTCCAAGTTGCAGTAGAGTTTAGTGTAGATAACAGCCATCAGCAAAAATGCTAGTGAATTCAGCAGCACCAGAGTTACTGTGAAACCTAACAGAGGTGTTTCTCCAGTGGGGAAGGGCAAGCAAAGGGGTGATGCTGAGTACTCTGCTTTATAAAAAAGTGGTAAGCAGCCCGCTACCAGAGCGCACACGAAAGCAAAAAATGCTGCAATTTGAAATTGTTTTTGGCGGTTGCTTTTCCCCTTTTTAATAAACTCCTTTGCAGACAAGCTCCGTTCAACAGCTGCCAACATCAGGAAAAAAATTGCACTTTGTGATGAAAAAACTGCAAGAAACCCAGCAATTCTGCAACCGCTGCCAGTCTCCCACCATATGCCAAATTCAGCAAATCTTCCCCAAGATACAGCATCCAAGAAAGTTAAAATACCAGTATAGACTCCCATAAATAAGTTAGAGACAGAAATGAGGCTTATAAACAGTTTGGAAGACGGCAATGTAGTACAGGATGCAAATATTGTTAACATGACAAGCAGGTTGAAGAACAAAGCAACCAAAAAAATAAACCAGACAGTAAGGCGAATCATCCAGCTGCCCAATAAATATTCACAAGGCTTAAAAGCACCTAGAAGAAAACAAAAAACAAACAGAAGGACAACCAATTTAGGAAAAAATTCTGCCTTAATAAGCAAGATTTTAAGAAGGTCTTAAAATTGAACTCCTCATTAATTCATGAATAGAATACACAGCTGAACTGCTAAATAGGTCAGCTGAAAGTAAACTATTCTGCTGAATTATTTACTAATTAATTATGCCTGAAATAATAATTACTGTAGTGAATGGCCACTTGACAACACTTTCTATAAACAAGCTAGCTAAACAAATCTAATTACCTTTTAGCTATTCAAACTAGTTTTTATTAGTGTGACCTAAATACCTTTTTATTTTATGTAGATTTCATACTTTATGGAAAAGAATGGTAAAAAATATAAAAGTGAATGTTCACAATCCCCTTGTAAGGGAAAAGAATTTTTTAGAAGGAACATGTTCTCTCAAAAAACTATTCAGAAACATGCCTTCTGGAGTTACTTTTGGTGACAAGGAAACATCTGTAGAACAGCAGACAAATTCAATTTAAAGAGCTTAAACAGGTACAGGAATTTACCACCAGCCCTGTCCCTCATCCTCACCACTGAAAGGCACTGTGAGCTTGAAAAGTCATATGAGAAAATTATTTTTTTCTTCTTTTTTTGCCACATAAAACAGCTTACATAATAAAAAAGTCCAACAAACAAAATAATAGGAGAAAAGACAAGGAACATAGATCACTACTATTGCATACCCTTCTAATGCCCTAACTGCCATTTATTCCATAGGGAAATCCTACTGTTTTTAAGTAACAATTAGAAGAATTTAACCTCTCCTATATCCCCATCAGGCACCTCTAATTGTCATAAGAACAGTAGCTCAGGATCCCTCCCTGCAGCTGCAGAGCACTCAGGGAGCAGATGAAAAATGCCACGCTGCAAAGGCTGGAGCCTCTGAGCTGGAGTCAGCCTGTGACTGAGGGCTGGCTCTGTGCTGCACATGCCTTTCCTCCATGCAGGGGAAAGGTAAGGACAACCCATCCCTGCCAAGAATGATTCAATGGCAGTGCAAAAATCTCCCAAGGCCTAAAGAAGCTTCCAGAAATTAATGAACTGACAAGCAAAAACACACAAACAAACAAAACAAAAACAAAAACAAAACCC
>JAYDZK010000268.1:278485-294045 GCA_034509185.1 Euphonia xanthogaster
CAAACAAAACAAAAACAAAAACAAAACCCAAACAACAACAACAAAAAAACCCCAAAAAACAAAAAACAACAACAACAAAAAACCAAACAAAAACAAAAAAAGCCTTTTTGTTTGTTTAAATGATCAAGCTTCATTTTTGGGCAGAAAATAATGATGCCCACTGGATTATCAGAAAATCAGGTGTAAAACCCCTTTTTAGCAGGTATTCCCAAGTAAAACATCAATGACAGAATAATTAACCTTACAATACATTTGTGTGACACAACACTGTCTGCTAAGCTGATCTACTTAAAAATAAAAACAACTTCCTATTTATGAAATTTTTAAATGTCAATTCTGTGCTTCCAAAAATCAATTTGAAGCCATTTTTCTAGTAGCTGTACTTGAGACAAATAAAAGCCACTACCTTTTCCTGCCTTTCTCCCAAATCCTTTGGGTTAAAAGTTACCCTGCTCTCACACTGATATTCCCAGCCCATGCTGGGACAGGGCAAAAATTCATGCTTGGAAGGATGTTTCAGCCAACTTGAGCTCCTTGAGCACCACTGCTCAGCAATCCATTCTCTAGGCAAGATGCAAAGTGGATCTCCAGGCTGAGCAGTGATTCAGAACTGACACGGTGGGTGGAGTATCCTATGAGCAGATGGCAGCATGGCACAGAAACTTGTTGGTACGAGAGGGGCGGGTGAAAAACAAGGCAAACTGTGAACTTGTAGAACAAGCTCTTTCTTCTAGACCTACTACAACATTTCTGGCATGGACAAAAAGAAAGAGCTAAAGACTTTAAAAATTTATCCCACGTAACACACCATCTCAATTCTTATTCTGTAAACAGGAGATCAAAAGCAAATAAGCACCTTGAACAAATTAACTTTTAGATTATGTACAATTACATTAATATATTTGACTTTCTGACTACAGGTTTTTTGGCTGTGATCAAGAAATCTTTATGGTATTCTGGATATTAAAGCCAGAGCTAGCTCAAAAGATAAACAGATTTTCATAACATAAAATAGTAGTTAGGAGAAGAGAAAGAAGTAAGACTTGGAAAACTCCTGCTCACCCAGGAGTAACTTCATTGGAAGCATATTGTATCTGCATGTTCCTGTTTATGCAGACAAAAGGGTACAGGAGGTAGGGAAGGAAACCTCTGGAGGGGCAAAGGCAGAAAGCAAGAGGCACCACAGCAAGTGCTTCAGGAACTGAGTGGAACCATGTACAGAAATTGGCAGCTTGAGTAAGAGAAACAGAAGGGCAGAAACAAAGCTGCCTAGAATGAAAATATTCATTGCAAGATCAAAGACTTGCAACACTCCTGGACTGTTCAAGCCTGACTTGGAGTAAATCTGGTGTGCCAATAAGACTGTTCACTGCACAAGTGTCTTGAGCAGTTTAAGATGCTGCTGCCTGCTCCAGCTGCTTGTAACAGGCCTCTGCTCACAGTTAATGCAGCTACAGCAGGGCTGGGGAACAGATCACATGGCTGCTCCTCATCCTCTCTCCTGGAAAGACATCAAGCTTCCTTAAAACCACCGATGATAGACAGCAGTTTGAGTTAAGCTTTTAAAGCACAGGCTGAACTCTCACTGAAACAGATGAGCATAGTCTGCTCCAGACATCTCCTTGGAGAAATAAGGCAGAATTAGGAGGCAGTGCATTAGCAGACTCCAAATATAAGGATTACAGTCTTGATTATTCTGCTTATGGAAAGAAATTTTGGTATTTTTCCTAGCACAGCTCTCCAATGAAGCGCTATGTGTCTAAAGCTGAGTCAGATCTTTGTGATTGCTTGTCCAAAAGAACACTGACATCAAATCAAGTTTCACTGAAAGCACTGGAGAATTTAATCTTCTGTGTACAGAATGGCTACCAGGAATCAAAGATCTAATTCACTCAACTCTTTGCATAACACCATGCCTGCAGTTCAGTGTGGCTAAAGCACATGATGAGATTTACCTGTTGCTGGTGTACAGTGAATAATAGTCTGTCCCAATTCCTCATTTTTCTCATTTCTTAGAATATCTGCATTAGCTGTAAAAGTGAAAAACATGTTAGTTGTAGAAAGAAAAGTAAGTGAAATGGCAGTGAAGCTGCCTAGGATGGAAGTAGTTCACTGACACCTGAGCCTTGTGACAAGTGAAGTGGCTCTGGTTTGCCACATGAGGTCAGATGCTCAGTGCAGAAATTGCTGCTCACAAGGTCTTGTAACCAGGCAACATCTTTGATCATTGGGGAAGGATCTGTGGAGCCTGAAGTAGTCAGGGGAAGGACAAGTCCTGTCTGAATAGAAAGGCTGAAACACTGAGAACAATAAAACCATGACAGAAAAAATACCTGCAGTTTGACTTTTTTTTTTAATTACTATTTTTTTCAGTCAGGCAAGTCTTAGAGTGTCCAGCATATTTTTCATGTGTTTGGAAGGAACATGGCACTGCTGATTTGTAAACAATTGCTAAGCACTTTCAGAGACCTCTACTGTATCCCTATAAAGACTTATATTTTTTCTATTTCCTTATTCAAAGGCAACACACACTGTTATTCTAGTCTGGTACAAAACAATACTGCTCGTTAAGTACGTGAAACATTTACCCTTCTCATGATCCAGAAGGGAACCTTGATCTTGGTGACTGGAATCTTCAGCATTGGAGTTTAGATAAGAATCACAACCCCAAAATGCACAGCACTGATAAGCATATGGTACAGAGAGTGACCTGAAATACAGGCAGGACAAGGAAGACCATTAAACTTTGTAAACAAAGTTAAGACTACCACCTATTAAAAATATTTCAGTAGCTCACTCCAGTGCTAAACTCAGATCTTCTTTTTCTCACAGTGGCTTATAAAAGCTGTTTCAAATTGGATCAGGTATAAGCATTTCTAATAAACTCTTGCACTGAGATAAAGGACAGGTGATGTATACAAGTGAGAAGTACAATGATGATGTTATGATATTTAGCTCTCTACTATTCTTTCTACTCCGTATACAAACCAAATTCTGATCAGGGTTAGTTTGTGGCATTGCTGCAGAAATTAAACTGACAACTAATTAAGTAAGCTAATTAAGAGTAACTGTTTTGTAAGAAAGTTAATTCCCAGATGACCACAACCTTGTGTTACATCTTTCCTTCTCACTCTTCATTCTGCGATATCAAAATAAGATTTCTATTTTTTCTGTGTTTGGCAGAAATGGTACATACTGTTATTCTGGCAGAGAAGAAGTACATCTTTACACAGAGTTCTAAAAAAAACCACATAAACAATGAGGGAATAGCAGACCAGAATCTAATTTTTTTCACTGAGGACTACAGTATCAACTATCCTGAATTCTCTTCTTGAAAATATTTAGGAGGAACATCAGACTGCTTCTTCTTAATGGGCAGAAAGAGCTTTGTACAATTGAAAACAGTTCATCACTGTTTGATCCATCTCCCACAAAAATCAATTACAGGTTTCCATTTGAATGATTATTTTTATTCTTATCATTTACCTCCAAGAAAATACATATAAAGCATGGTGATTATGTAATCAGACACCTGCCTGTCTGCTCCTGTTTTCCTCACTGTGAAAGACAGATGTGCTCAGTTCAGTAACAAATGGAATTCTACCCAAAGCACTACTCTCAAACCAGATGATATCTTGCCTGAAGAGTGGTGGAGGATATTAAAAAATCCCAAGAAAATTATCTGTAACTGGTTTATACACCAGAGCAGTCAGATGCTCTCAGAATCTCTGCTGGTCACAGTGACCCCGAGATGTGTTAGAAAGTCTCTTTTCCCAGTCCAGCAGTTGAAGGAGTCAGAGCTCTTCAATTCTTGGTCTCAAGGTTGTTTATTGTTTCTTATCTATAAAATTCTTTCTCCTGACCTGCTGAGGTCTGCTCAGCAAGACAGTCAGAGGCACACTGCCTGCCTCAAAGGCAGTGTTGTCTTTTTATACTAAAATCTACGTGTACAATATTTACAGTAACTTCCCAATACCTATCACCTATGTTAGACAGTGAGCTTCTACCTTAAACCAATATAAAAATGCCAACATCACAGCAGAAGATGTAGGCCAAGAAGAAGAAAGGAGGAGGACGGGGCATGCCCAAATTCCTCCATCTTGGGACCCCGAACCCCCATTCTAAAAGCCCCCCCAAAAAAATCTATTTTTCACCCTTTGATAAATTCACTATCATTCTACTAAGACTCTTTTGACTTGTAATTCTTCATATAAAGGTTGGTAATTGTTTTTTTCATGGGTCAAGATCAAAGGCACAGGGGTCTTGGGCTCTGTGCCAAGGTCTCCAAGCCCCCAACAGGGTCTCGAGTCCTCCAGGGCAGCCAGAGGAATTTCCTGGGTTCCCACAAGATGCCCTTTCTGCAGAGCAGCACTGAGACCCTGCAGGACTCAGCACAGACCATTTGCCATGGCCAGTGCACACACTGGCTCCATTCAGCACACACTGCTGGGCACTGCAAGCACCCCAGGGTGTTTGTTACCAACCTACCGCAGCTTGGCGAAGTTCTTGGCTGCCAAAGCTTCTTTCAGCTCAGAATTGCCTGTGAGTTTCAGCTGGTTCAGTCCACTCAGTCCTTCAGCTGGAACTGAACTGAGCTCGTTGAAACTCAGGTCTCTGGAACGTGAATATTAACCCCGTGTTACAAAGTAAGTTTGAAGACCCTCTGACACATTTCATTAAAGAATGGAAGGGCTCTATCACACGAGGTTGTGGTCTGGAAATGCCTGCCAGCAGGCACTGAAGAAGTGTGCCCTGCATGTACTCAGCTAGCAGGAGCCTTCCCAATTCACAGATATTAAACAAATGATGAATGCATCATGTGGTGATGTTTGCAGGGGTCTCAGGACCAGGGAAGAGATGAGAATCTTGACTCCATGTTTCAGAAGGCTGATTTATTATTTTATTATATATGTTATATTAAAAGAAAATTATATACTAAAACTATACTAAAGAAAGAGAAGAAAGGATTTCATCAGAAGGCTAGCAAGCAAAGAAATGCAATGATAATAAAATCTTGTCACTGACCAGAGTCCAAGCCAGCTGGACTGTGATTGGCCATTTATTAAAAACAACTACATGAGACCAATCAAAGAGACCTGTTGCATTCCACAGCAGCAGATAATTATTGTTTACATTTCGTGTCTGAAGCCTCTCAGCTTCGCAGGAGAAAAGATCCGAACGAAAGGATTTTTCATAAAATACGTCCGTGACAGCATCACTTTTAAGCTAAAAGCATTTATTAGCTCAGCAGCTGAATGCTAGAGAGAGGAGGTGACTGAACAGAACAGCCTACTTACAGGTTAAGAAGAGCTCCGACAGTGATGAAAGCTCCCTTGTGGATCTGATGGATCCGATTTCTACTGAGGTCCCTGCAATGAATGCCAAAGGAGATTATTTGGCAGTTTCACCAACTGTAACAGCCACTGTACTGAGAAAAAAAGCTAAGGTGACAAATATATCATGCCTGTATCAGAAAAACAGAACATATCCCCCCCCTCTTCCCATTCAGCCAGGTGGGAAATTACAAATTCCTTGGTAATGCAGCTGTATCCTGCTCCACCTCATCTCCCATTGCCACTCCCTCTCCCCTTGTCTCTGACACCACAGCACAAGCTGTGCTCCCAAGGCAGAGGCTGCCCCTGGCATCACCTAGTCACAGCATGAAGGTGCCAGGATGACCACTTTGGTGACAACTGCATCTATATCAGGGCATGTTGGCAGAGATGGGGGAAGACGACAAAAGAACAAGCAGTGGAGCATCTGGGTTTCTGCATTTCAAATCCAGCTCCAGCTTCTGCTGGACCACCATGAGTTATAACATTCTTCTTAAAATACCTATTTCTGGATTGTTCTTCCTGCTAACTTAATATAGCTTGAGTTGTAAGGGGAGAAGATAATTGTTTACTTATCTGCTTCTCCTGAGGAAAACAGATAGGATCTCTCCAACAATTACTACATACTGAAATAATACAGTTACAATGCAAAATATTAGACCACTGAAAAAATCTCATTTTTTAGACTTCACATTTATAAAAATATTTTTATAGGCTAGAAAAATAAAATGGAGAATAGAAGGAACAGGGCTGAAACTGGCTGCTGGCCTTTTTCCATCAATCAAACTTGTGACACCAAACCTTGACATCAGTTTACATCGGAATCAAAACCAGGATCTTGTTTTAATCAGCATGCAGCTACATCTGCACTCACAGGACACGAAGGGAGGATAGTCCTTGAAAGGTGTCCTCTGCAATTTCATGGATTTGATTATGCTGTAAGGAACTGCAAAGGGAAGAAGCAGAAACAGAACTTTACTAGCTGATTTCAAACAAAGGGTAGCTTGGTGTCTGCTAATGGATGGCTTCAGCCTTATCAGTGCGAGGTCTTACCCATTTTCCCTCCTAGACAGTCCGTCAAGTGTTTTGCATCAGCTATGCTCATACAAACATGGATTACTTTCCTGGCACCTCTGCCCAATCCCAATTCACATCTCATTTAATTTAAAAGAAACTTTTAAGTGTGGACTGAATGACTTTCAAGCTAAAAGTAACATTTTGTGAACCCTGAAGAGTCATACTGAAATTTAAAACAACTCTCCATTCTGCATGGAGTCTTTGGGTATATTCTAACCATTCCATTTATGTGCATATAAATACTACTATGAAATGCAGGATTAAGCTGTGTCTTTCATTACTTTAATGCCACAGGAATAACTAAGCATTAGACAATTAGGGAAGGCACAATTGGTTAAATTCTCTGTCTGGCACACTTCTCATGAGATCTCTCTGTGTCCTTAATTTTTGAAAATTTGGATCAAACATGAAGCAAAAACATCTATAGAGATGTGGATTCAGAATACTAAAGAGTTTATAAAAACAAACAACAGTTATTTCTACTTACATTTCCTCCAAGGTGTGGCAGCCCTTAAAACTTGGGAGGTCCTTTATATTGTTATAAGACAAGTCCCTTCAAAACAGAAAATGGGAGAAAGGTGCTTAGTTCAACTCCTTTTTACTTGAAATATCTCATCACTTGTAACTATTAAATAGACTGACAGAAAAATCATCCTGTTAGTATCATTCTGCTGAGAAACCAAGGGTAGTTTAGAGAAAATCACAGAGGATATCACAAGTGTGAACTCTACATCTCAGTATACACATACCCAAAAAACATTTAGGACATGTTCCCTGAATTCTGAGAGTTATAATCTAAAAAATTTATTCATAACCTGCTTTTAAAGAATAAACTAGGTAAATTGCATGTAAAGCATACAAATTTGGAGTCAATTTTGTTTAGTGTGCTGGTGATTGCTTAAGCAAAGCTGGGAAAGCTCTGAATATTCTGTGAAACAATGAAGAAAAAAAAGACTAGAAACAAGCAAAGAATCTTAAAATTTCTATTTGCAAGGTAAATGGCTGTTAGAAAATAAATCCCACCTCATCATTTTTTCTCCCCTGCTTTTCTTCTATCAAACAGAACGTATTTTTTCTCCTCCCTTTTTCAGGATTTGCTTTTGTTCCACATTTTCCTGTGTGCATCCTTTGCACACATGGTTTGTTCCCATCCCCTAATGGTTTCAGTTAACAGTTTGGGGTTTTCTGCATTAATTTTAACACATCCTCACTGGTTTTTATGTCTAGCCTTTGCATTGCTATGTTCTTCCCAACTCTCATCTCCATTTCTTTGGTTCCTGATGCTCTCTCCTCTGTTCCTGAACACCAGAAGTTGAAGCACTGTAACTAAACTCTTCTTTAACCTCTGAACATAGCTGACTACAGTTCTGTTAACAATGAGAGGTGGCACAAAAAATTTGAAGATTGGTCTCTGCAGCACCACCTTACATATCTCTCTAACACATGAAAGAAATGCAGCATATCCCATAAAGGGGACTCTGTTTAAGGAATGTAAGGCATTACATCAAATCACAAAACAATCAAGAAACCACATTTCCAACTTTGGTAGAACTACTAGGATGAAAAGTTGAAAGCAACACTTTTATTTTAAATTAGATGTAAGTTTCTTTCAAAACATTCTGATGCATTAAGAGAGGCACAAGATATACTTACAAAGTTCGAAGGACCTTTTGCTCTTGGCATAAATTAACAGGAATACTGTTTATCTTGGTTCCTGTAAGAGTTCTGGGGGAAAAATACCAACAAACCCACACATATAAATGCTTGTTTTGTTTATGACAGATGGCATAGCAAGGATATATGAGAACAAAATGCTATTAGGATGCTAGATTCACCCACCAAATTTTGTTTGCTTTGGGTTTGTTTCTTTTTTTGTTTTGGTTTGGGTTTTTTGTTTGTTTCTTTGTTTTTGAAGAGGACAATTTTTCTGTTTTTCATTTCTGGGAGAGGAGGTTAGTATCAATGGCTTTTTTCATAGGTTTTTCTCAGCTCCCCTACTAAAAATGAACCCACTAAGTGTCACCCAGGTATCACAGTGAGGAAAACTTCATTGTTACATTTATTGACAGGAAGAGAACATACATGCAGTTGCTCTCCAGATCCACTAATCAATTACTTCCCAAGAGGCAAACCCATGAATTTATTTCTGTAGAAGGCACTTACAAGCTCTCCAGATTTACAGTTCCTGTCAAATTAGGAAACCACTGCACCATGCTGGCACCCCGAATGACCCTGGAAAAAAACCCCATGAAAAGCAGGTGTGAACTACTATGAAATTGAATTGTGACATTCAGCCTTATTATCAGGTAGATATTTACACCAAGGAGACATTCTAACATTCTCACTACTCTTAAATTTTATACTTTATGCTCTTAAATTTTATACTTTCCCACATAGGGAAAGACTGTCTTTTCACTGCTTCTTATGCTACTCATTTGCTTAATGAATTAATCCTCCAAGAGCAAACAATTGCAATTCATCAAACTGCAAAGAGTGCTATCAATACACATGAAAAGTGCAGCTTGTAGTTCCAAGTCTCACTCCATTTTGCTTATTCATCAGCCCCAGAAGTGGTATCTTTTAAGAGCATACATGCACTAACCTGAAAAACATTCTCGCCATGTACATCCCTGCTCAAAAACCAACCAAGACATATTGCAGATTGTTTAACTAAGAATCTGAGCATTTGGCCTTGGGTTATATATCTTATGAAAGGTAATTTAATAAAAAAGTTGTGGAACATATTTCATAGAGCTTCTTAAGAAACTAGATATTCCCAACAATAACAATATTTATTAGAACTTAGTGAAAAAACCCTCTAATGTAAGAGGGAGTCAAAGAATTTATTTCTTTTGAGTCCTTAGCTGCAACATTTCATACCCATTTATTGTACAGTATTGTCAAAAAGGTACTTACAGGGAATGAAGATCTGACAGATTCTGAAATGCTGAGTTCCCCACAAACGACAAAGGATTATCATACAAATGTCTGGGAAATGAAAAACACATTTCAGTGTTTGTTCTTACAGTCACTGTCTGCTAAAGGCTAAAAATAGACTGGTGAAAATTACTTACATCATTCTCAAAAGGGGGTTTCCTGCAAATGCACCATCAGGAATTATGGAAATGTAGTTACTGTGAAATCCCCTAAAGATAATAGCAAAGAAAAACACTTAAACATTAGCATTTAAAACTATACTGCCAACAGATTCAACCAATAGTAATTTTCATCATACCTACTCAATTCCCAATCCTGCCTTAACAAGGATTGCAATAGGACTAAGTCCACCTGCAGGAATAATTTTAATGATTTCTGTCTACTGCACAGCAGCTAAACTGAAACTATTTCATTAGAAAGGAATTATTTTGACCCAACATGATGCTGTACTTTCACTTTTCCCACTCATCTCTTAAGGAGGGCACAAGGAAAACGTGCGTCATCAGTGAGCACCTAACCTGGAGGCCAAAACCCTCTCCTGATTCAGATCTGTGCTAATGCTTCTCCTGCTTATGTAACTCCGAAATAATTTTCAACACATGCCCTCTCCAGATGATTATATTTTCTTTTAATTACAGCCTCACCTAGCATAACTTAACCTAATTTAGTCTCCTGCACAATGAGAAAGCATTCTTAAATCCTGGATTCCCCCCCCTCTTTTTATTTATAAAAAGGAGAAAGAAAACTGGTAAAAAGGGAGAAAAGGTAATACTCACAACTCCTTTATACTTGGAAGTGCTTTTATGGCTTCAGGGAACTCTACCATGTTATTATAATTTAAATCTCTAGAAGAAATAATGCAAGAACATTATAAAACTTTCAACAGTAGCCATGAATTGTCAAAATAATTTTTGTTTAAGACAGCTCAACAAAAGAAAAAAGTTCTCAGAAAACCTTTAGCTAGACCATAGAGTAACTTCAACTTAGATTTAGAAAAACCTCATGACAGTGAGACTGGTGATGGGGATCCGTTGAATTCTCAGTTAAGTTGTCACTATTCCAGGAGGAATGTCAGGTTCTCTGCAAAAGGGATTCTTTATAAATGGCAAAAGCCATTTTCAGAGTTGTATCAGCTGTATCTATTTACCCAGCACATCATTGCTCAATTGAGGGTGAGAGAGATGAAGTAAGCAGCATCTCTGGACTCCTCCCAGCTCCTCATGTTAACAGAGCTTGTCACTGGCTTGCCCTTGCCCTCCTTCATTAGTTTCACTTATTTAGCATTCCCAAAAGCATACAAAAAGGCACTGCTCAGGGAGATATCACTTATCAGACATGCCCTGAGTGAGCTGCAGGGAAATGGGAAATGTGACCCAAGCAGCTGAAAGCCAGTCCTTGCCACTGAGGCACTCAGGAGGTTCAGGATGAGGAACAGTGGAGCAACAGCCCTCTGAGACCCCCTCAGAAAGTTCCTATTGTCACACAACAGCTTTGGCAACGTATCCTATAGATGTTTAACCCTACAGGAAACCTGGGAAACAAATATGTGTCCCTTATCACTCATGTGGACACTCAAACACTTGTGATCTGTCCACCTGGATCAGCAGAATGCTATGCAAAGGTACACCAGCTAGAGCAGGGCTAGGAACATTGGAGTCACATCAGCCAGCATGACATCTCACCCAGGCTGGTACTGACCTGCTTCTCAATGTAGTTAATTCCTTTTTGGTGGGGCAGTGCACTGATACCAGCCTTCAGCTCCAAAACTGAGCTGGATCTAAGTGTCAGTGCACACATGCCTGATTTGCAAAACTTTCATCATACCAGCTTGGCAACCTTGATTAAGCTGAGACTGAGACAAACACTGAACACTAGTTATTTTAGGAAACATACTTACAAGGTTTCAAGATTGTCTAATCCATCAAAACAGTGTTTTCCTATAGTTTTTATTTTATTATTATGAAGATGTCTGAAAAACAAAACCAAAACAAGTGAATTATTTTATATAAGTTAACAAATTAGCTGATATTTCTATGAAATCAAGAGAGTTAAACAGTTTAGGAAAAAACATTGCGTAGGGGGGATTACACAGAAGAGTATCCTTCACTTCCAGACAGAATATTTCATCCTTATATGGAAAAAGAATACATTGCTTGCAGTCAAGACAACCTATTTTAAATCTTTAATCACTATTCAGAAACATGATAAAAATATAGCAAACACAGAAATCAAACATATTTTTCTTATTATTCCACAGAGATTTTTAAGATTACAAAGAGGTTTCAGATAAAATAACTTTTTCTTCTTTTTGTATCTCTGAAAGCTTTCTCTGACAACCATTGTTTTGAAGTATTCATTATGTAATGAGATGTCAGAAATCATATCTCACTACCCACAACCAATGTGGCTTTTTGTTTAGGAGAAAGTCTTTAGCAAACCTTCAGCAGGTTCTCTATCATACATGGTATCATCTCTTGTTGGCAGTAGCCAACTGAGCTAAAACACACCAAAATATCTATTTTCAGTGCCACCCTGGATGAACCAAAACTGTAACTGCAGAGAAAAGCCAAGTGCCCTGTGAAACACAAACACTCACAGAACAACCAGGCTGGAAAGGTTGGTGAATGCATAGTCAGGAATGTGAGTTATCCTGTTGAGAGCCAGTGTCAAGGCTTGCAGGGAGGGGAGATTACTGAGCGGAGAGATGGGAACCTCTGTCAAGCTGTTGTCATCCAGCCAGAGGTGCCTCAGCTGCAGCAGCCCCTCAAAGCTGTCCTCTGGGATGGCAGTGATGTGGTTGGCATCTAAACGCCTGCAGGGGAACAAAGAATTCATTAACAAACTCACAAACTACACAGCAGCACAGTCCAGCTGAAGTCCTACTATTCATGAACATCTCTATCCAAGCTTATGTGTCTTTCACTGAAATAATTCAATACGTCAAAGTTTGAAGTTTTATTGAAAGATGCATGAAAAACCTTTTCAAGGCAAATGAAGAGCCCATAAAAGAAAGTTTCATAATAAACTTTTCAGACATTTTAAATAAAACATTTGAACAAATTGATATGCTTATAATCAGCTAACCAAAATGAATTATAACTCTATAAGGCATCTCCCACAAAACCCCTAGCTTCTAACACAGCAAAAAAAACTTTAAAACAGTAGCTTGACAGCATGTCTAAGACTGCAGAGGCATTTACTCATTTGAATGGATTATCCCTGCATCACCCTTGTTGATAGCATTGTGTTGTATGCTTTGCTTTGTGGCACTGCTATACAGTAACAAAGCACCTACTTTAGAGAACAAGATTATTAAAAGCTGTTTGTGAACTAAGTCAAGTCATGAATTATCCCAACAAATAAAACATCTCAACTACAACTGATTGCTGTCTTAGCCCTGATCTTTTCTAACATTCTCCAGAACAAAATGCAAAATAACACATCAGCACTATTACCTACTGTACACCACTGGATTTGCCATCATACTTTTTCCCTGAATGAATGCAAATTGCAAAATTAGCTGTAGTAACTGTCCTGGTTCCAGCCATGACAAGGTTAATCTTTGCAGTAACTAAGGGTAGACAAGGGGACCTATCTAGGACCCAGAGGTTATTCAATATGCTGGGAAGAAGCAAAACATTCATAGTCCATGGACTTCAGTGGGTGCACAGAGCAGAGAGTACTGGGCAGTATTTGATGGCCCTCTGACCTAAAGGCTGTCTTCTCCAGGTCACCACACAGCTGCACCATGGTGACTTCCCTGCAAACACAAGGAAAAAGGATAGAGAATATAGAGGGCACAGTCTCAATCTATGGCAGGGAAGGTACAGGTTGGATATTAGGAAGCAATTTTTCATCAAAAGAATAATAAAATACTAGAATGCTCTTCCCAGGGAGGTGGTAGAATCACGATCTCTGGATGTGTTTAAAAAAAGACTGGACATGGCACTTGGTGCTATAGTCTAGTTGAGGTGTTAGGGCATAGGTTGGACTCAATGATCTTAGAGGTCTCTTCCAACCTCATTATTCCATGATTCTGTGATTCTGTGATTTTACCACAGCTATAAATGACACATTGACCAGTGAAGCAAGAATGGGATGACATAATGGAACCAAACATTTTCATCTGCCAGTTTCAACTAGCTGATGATTAGTTGTGGAATGTAATATTGATAATGTTCTAAGTGTTCCTGTCCAAAGATGAGTGGAAGTGGGTATGTAATGTGAAAAAATCTTTATTGGTATACAAATAATCCTGGTTAGACTGGGCAAAAGGTTACATAAAAATAAAGATCCTGAACACTGACTTATAAAACGCAGATATAAATTCCAGAGGGCAAGTGATGACAGAGACAGAAATGACAGTTGTGAACTAGGATATTATTAGCTCACAACCATAAGTTCCTAACAAAAACTATAGGAATTTTAAGAAAGATTTTTATTCTTAAGTAATATTTAGTGTGCATTATACAGGAAGCTCAAAGACAACTGGCAGTGAATTGACACAGTCAGTAAACCTAGGCTATAAAAAGACTATAGTGAGCACTACTACAGATGGAAAGGAAAGGACTCTTACTGAGGATAATCATAGTTGTGGATTTTAAGAAACCTCAGAAAATGTAACTGTCCAAATAACTTCTAGTGGTACCTTACAAACTCTTCTGAAATCAAAATATCCTTCACATAATGTTTTCATTTGTGAATAGGATAACCAAATTAACAGACATGCTCAAATAAAACACATACAAAATAAACACCTTTTGAAATTATTATTTTCTTTCCTATCTTATTTTTTATAAACCCCAGAGAGTAAACCAAATTACTGATTATTTTGATAAAGATTCAAAAAGGTTTTAAGTGAACTTGCATCCTACACTTAGAAATATTTGATCCATTACTTCCTCCTCTGTGAAATAATGTCCATGAAGAAAACACTTGTTCAACTTTTGAACAAAGACTGGAAATTTCTCAGAAGATATTCCCTTTTTCATGCCCCCATGGTGCCTAGCAGCAATGAGCACCCTGCTGTCTTCACTGCTGGAACTGCTAAAGGAGAGTCCCAGGATGACAAAGACCTTCTTCACAGAAACCTCCCTTTGGTTGGCTGCAACAAGCATTGCTGACAACAGCTCCTAGTAAATTACTTTCTAGCTTACGACAAAATGACTTTGTGCCAAAATTCTTTCCTAGGACCTATCTGGTACCAAAGATCTTTCCCTCAAAACCAGTAGCTAGTGAGTGCTCTACCAGACATAAGAGAGGAGAAATGACCTGCACATCTGAGAACCATGAGTTTCTACACTGTGCCTGAGCAAAAGTTTAAAATTTGATATGACCATCATATATTTCTCAGAATAAAGGAGGCAAAATGAGAAGTATCGAATAGCAAGCCTAAGAGACCAAGAAGTTCACTGCAATATCCACCAGGATGTCAGTTTAAGCTCTGCAACTTACAGCAAAATAGCCAAGTCCAAGCTGAAGGAGACTGGTTCACAGGAAATAATTGAAGACCCCCCATGCTCTTGTTTAGATTCAATTCATCTTATTGCTGGAAAATAAAATAAACCATCGTTTGATAGGACAACCCTGGTTAATCATTCAGACTTCTACTCATGAGAGGAAGGTGGCAGGTCACAGTGCTCGTCCTTAATGGCAAAAATAACTTCATTGAAATTTCTGTGTCTCAACATAGAATTTTTCTTCGAAAGATTATAAAAGATCATGTGAAAAACAGTGCACAGGGAGGTTCAGTCTCATCTGGCTGAATTAGCTTTGAAGCACTGGTCTCTGAACCACTTGCTACAATTAACAGGTCCCTTTCCTCATTAATATTGGACCCAGCTGGTTCAGGCCCTGTAAGGATGGCTCATCTGGCACCCTGATGAGATCAGTGGAGGAACATAAATACAACAGAAGCCACTGCCATCAAAAAAGCTGCTTCTTCAGCATAAGAAAATAACTAATTTACATCAAAAAAGTGATATTTCATTTTCTCATTCTATGACCATTAAAATAAGCTGAACATTTTCTTCATATCCTGAGGAAAAAAAAAAAGGAGAAAAGCCAGAAGGTGTGGCACAGCACTAGTGAGGACCAAATAAGACAGAAGAAAAGCTAGTTCATGCCCAAACTCAATATTTTTCTTTTCTTTTCTTTTCTTTTCTTTTCTTTTCTTTTCTTTTCTTTTCTTTTCTTTTCTTTTCTTTTCTTTTC
>JAYDZK010000268.1:301803-332411 GCA_034509185.1 Euphonia xanthogaster
AATAATATGATTTTTAAAAAATATATGACTTAATTTGTACATTCATTATTTTTTCTCTTACATTTTGTTCCTTTTGCACATAAAATTATCACCTCCAGCAACTGGATATTTAATATTTTAAATTTTAATTAGAGAACAAACATTACTGTAAATATGTATAGAAAAAAGAATGTTCACTGAAAATGAAATGGATGATTTGTAGGCAAACATTTTTACTAAAGCAGTTTCTCTTTTTGGCATCAAAGAAATGCTGGAAGCCAAGAAGTTTTTGTTTTGTTTTAAATTATTAGTAAAGGTTTATTCTTATCATGCAATTTGAAGGGCTTTTATTACAATGCATAGTGTTTGCACCAAGACCAAGGTATTTTCTCTTCCAGGCACATACTAAAACAAGAGGGAAATGTGGACACTCAATTCCCTCCTCACTGGAATATCAAGCAGCTGCAACAAGCAGGGCCAAGATCCAAGATTAGGGAATGCAGAAAAGCACCTTTGCTAAAGTTGTGCAATAGTTTGTAAATCTATTTTGAAAAACTAATTTTTTTCTTTTCAAAAATCCATAATCTGAAAGAAGCAGGGTCTTGGGCCAGAAAGCTGAACTTTGACACAGAGAGAATAGATAATTTACACTCTCTCTCCCCCTCCCTCTCTCTCTGGAGGTAAGTAGGAAGGAGGAAACATTTTGCAGCCCCTCCCACCTCCTCCTCCTCACAGTGATAGGTATCTACCACCTAGAGAGCTGTAACTAACTATTAAGGTCTGATTAAGATGCTTTATAAAACATAATAAGCCATGAGATAGGATGAGCACATATGAAATACCTCATGTGCAACTGGCAATCAAGGCTGAGGTATTCATAACTGTCTGTGAGATTTCAACATCTTCCTTTAAAACCAATACTCTGCATGTCTCAAGTTATACTTCTACCCAGAAATCCCTTTTCCTGCTCTGGAAACAACAGGCTTGGGCATCATTCATTTTTGCACAACATTTAAGAATTGCTCAAATAGTTTAGGATGTGCAAGAGGGTTTAGAGTTTAAATACACCACTACTGCATTTACACAGCAATCTTGTACCTGGTGATGGAGTTTTGAAAGAGCTTGCATTTGGGTCACTCCACCAAAGATGACAAAAAATATTCCTCATGAATTTTAATTGTGAAACTTTGTTCCAGTTGCGATTGCATTTTCAGAAACTCCAGATACATTATGACACATACATTATTATAGTTCATAACTCTACAGAATGAAGCAAAGGTGACAGAGTGACTGAAAGTGGAACTTGGAGAGCACCCCCAAACCAAAAGCAAAGTAAGGCAACTTACAAGGACTGCAAGCCATTCAATCCTCTGATGGCCTCGTTAGGTACAGTCTTCAGCTGATTGTTCTGGAGGGTTCTGTAAAAATCTACTGTGTTAATAAAGTAGAATTGGACAATCATCTTTATCAAAGCTAGAGGTAACAGAAAAGCCCAGAGTCCTGTTATGGTTTCCCAGATTTCTAGTGTATGTAAACGCATGTAGAATTCTCAAGACCAGATGCCCAAAGGCAACAATGAAACAATGGTCTATTTCAGTTTTATTTACAACTCATTCATTAACAGCATTAATTTGCAGAAAACAAGCTGTGACACAATATGCTGAAATTCCCTTGGGAACTCACTGAAGAGGTTAAACAACTTCACACTAGGACAAGAGATGGTATGTTTTGTTTTCTTGTGGAATTATCTTACACATGCTAGAAAACACACAAACCTCTAATTTTTCCTGAAGTTGCATCAATGCACAATGTATCAACATCCTAATTTATGAGGTGTGCTCACAACAAAGCACCACTGGGCCAAGCTGAATTAAGCTATACTGTTGTGGGTTTCTTCAAAATTCTCTTCTAGGACAATGTATGTCATGTGAGCTCTTTTGAAGAGAATGTAAATGACCTTGTAAAATTTTACTCAGTTTTGGTGCATCCTAGGGTAAAAATTCAAGTCACAGCTTTTAATTAAGACCCACGTCCCACATTTTTCCAAGAGCTGCCATAATTTCAGGCACCTCCAGTGTTAGTATTGCAATGGATATGTCTTCAAGAGTTTTGACACTTGGCATTCAATTTACAGCATATTATATTAAATAGTATTACAAATGGGCAGCTCCCTAATCTGTACCCTGGAAATAGTGTCTGTGTTTTTTTTATTTAAAACCTCAAGGTCTATTTTTTTTTAATATCTCTTTAATTAACTACCTATTACCCTGCTAGCTTTTGGAAGTATTTACATCATCAGAAATACTGCAGTTTTCAAATAGAGTTTTTTAAAACCTTAAACAACAGAAAACTTTTTCTATCCTTAGCTATGGAAAAACAACTGTCATAAAAATTCTTATTTCAGAAGGAAAAAGAAAAGATTTTTTTTTAATAGAAAGCCATTTTCACCTAGAGAAGAATCAAGCTACAGCAATTTTTTCTATTGCCAGTAGGGAATAAGGCAAAATATGTATTAAACTTCTAAGTATAGTACCACCTGATAATGTCAGGTACCTGACAGAGTACGCTGAAGGTGTGGAGAAGAACAAAAACTTACATGTCCTTTTCAGGATTTTTCGTCTGATTCTTCTGCTACAAGATATACTTCAGAAACAAATAAGTATTCTACTAAAATACAGTAATTGTAGTTTTGTCAAGTTCATCACTGTCACCTTGACCACATCCAGCATACTTTGAAAAGAAAAAAAAAAAAAAGTAGGAGAGCTCTACTTTAGGAGGGCAGAGGCCAAAAAAATTTCCTCCAGCCTACCAGTAAACAGTCTGGCTATGCCCTAAGAAAGCATAGAGCAAGCTATGAAGCTCTAAAACCCAATTACTTACAGAACTTTGAGTTCTTTCAACCCGGACAAGGCCTTTGGATGGATATAAGTAAGGTCATTGCCAGCCAGTCGCCTGGAAAAAAATTGCAATAATAATTTCAGTCACAAAATACAGTACTTCTACAACCATCTAACAAGGAAAATCACTGCAACATCAAATCTTGCAAGCAATTATGCATTTTGCATTCAATTACACTACATTCACAATCTTCCAAGTTTGTAACAGTTATTTTTCTTACAGCACATTTTTAACAATGAGGATGCAATACTCAGCCTTGTGGATATTCTTTTGCAAACATGCTAGAAAAAGCACACCTTGGAATGATGAGGAACGTTCTTATGGTACTAGGTTTGAAAGTGCATTTACCAACACAACCCTCTGGTTTTCAGCATTGCTCCACTGAAACAGGCTCTGGTACCCATGTATTTTTAATCTATACAGAAGTTTCTAAAGAAAGTATGAAGTTAAGTAAAAACAGATGCTAGATGCTACAGCAAAGCAGCAGAAGTCTCTATGAAAATCCCAAATATGAAAACAATATTCACAAGCAAGTGGTATGTTCACCCAGTGCTGACAATTGACAGGACACCTGCTGATATGACCAAGACATAATATTGGCAATATTTCATCTTTTTGGTCAGCTATCTGGAGGAACTTTTGAAGAAAGGAAACTCTTTTGAGCCACGGAGAAATGGAACAGGATTCTGGAGCATATACTCTCAAAATGTGGCTGGTTTTAAAACTGGACTGCTAGACATTAACACAAAGCAAATTATGAAGATCAATGTGATATTAAAAGTAATCAAGAGGGGAGATGCTGCAGAATACAAAGCAGGAAAGCAGAAGCAGCAGTCAAACAGCTCGTTCCCTCTTCCCCCACTCCTTTTCTTTCTCCAACCTTTTACCTCTTCCCTGCCAACCAGACCTGTGCAGTCCAGCCTTGGTTGAGCTGCTAATAGCTGTATTTCATCAAGGGTAAAGACAATAATGCAAAACACCTGGTAATCCATAACTGACAAAAAATGCGAAAGTTTCAGGCAAAGTATTTGGTTTTAGACTTGGGTTTCATATCCCAGCTTAGCAAAAGCAACGTTGGACAAGGTTGTGCAATGAAACCACCCATGGAAATACTGTGTACAATCCAATAAGTGTTAATAATTAAAAAACAATCAACGTGCTTTAACAAAGGTTACAGAATACCACAACCCATCCCTGCTGTTACAAGGCACTGTGAAGCAAGCCAGACACAGCAAAGGGAAAATATTATTTCAAAGAGGCAAACAAAGGAAATAACAAGAGTAACACCTAAAGGATCAACTTGCTAGAACATAGCAATGTTATTACATTTTTATCTCCTTCTCTAACTACATTAAAGAGATTACCAAAGCACTTAATGCTTACATAAATCTGCTTGCAACAGAATTAGTGACTTAATAAAATGCTGCCTGATAAGAGAGGATGTTAGTTACCTTTATTAAATCCATTTCTCAAATACAGATGGTTATATTTATAAACCAAGGGAGAAAAGGACAAGAACACCTTCATGAACAAGAAGGTGACAGCAGAAGATCCTACTTGTTCTTAGAAAACTGTGTTACTCTTGCTTGCTAAGGTGGATTTTGGGTTCTAGTCCTGGTATTTTCACACCCCTCCCACAACTGCTATTGCTCCGACATCACTACAAGCATGTTAAAAAACCCCCCGCATGCTTGAGTATAATCAAACAGCTCTGAAACTAGAAGGAAAATAAGACTCTTTGTATGCTTATTCTTGAAATCTCCTGTCTCCAAGCAACCTCAGAATTTCAGAGCTGGGACATGATTTTTCAAATACTTTGAATTTTCAACATTAATGGAAATTTCCAGATGGCAACTAAACAGTCCCCTAAAATTCATTTTGTTGTCAGTAGCTGTCCAAATCAACTTGATTAACTTTATCTGGGGGGATGTGGAGGGAGGTTTGCAATATTTCATGTCTTTCCTTCTAATAATTTATTTACAAGTTCACTATAAACAGAAAGAAGCACTGATGAAACATGCTGGGTCTCTGTAGCAGAGCCAGTAATCTGCAAAACACATTTCTGTTAAAATGTGTTTGAAACAACATGACACAAATCCTTAAACAAAATTCAACTGAGGCTGTTGCACCTCATCATTATGCATGCAAACACTACTATGATTACATATTACACAACTCAAGGAGTGGCAGCCCTGGTAAATGTGTCAGGCAGCTCTGGCTGCAGCTCTGCCAAGGCTCCCCATTAATCTGCTCTAGGTGAGGCTTGTCAGGCATCTGCTCCCTCTCCCAAAGAGACTGGGGATTGTTACTTTAGCTTTAAAAAAATGGAACTAAGTACAGTTCAACAGTCTCCCTCAACCTGAATGGCACTAACAACAACCTAGAGAGCACTGGAAACAAATGACAGCTGAGCCAGAGCAAGACTTGTGTGACTTCAAATAGCAGGACTCTGCTTTCCTCAAGGAAGCTCCTGCTTCTTCAGCCTTTTTCCAACCAACCAACAGAAAACCCCCAACCTTTGTGATCAATTACATTTCCATTTCTCCACTATCTGGCAGTGTTCCAGGCTTTGCTCATCAGTTTGCCAAACACACATTTATCATTCACATCCTAGCCTTGGGGAGCTGCTCATGAGGAGGTTACAAGTGCAGCTCCCAAGCAGGCAAAGATCAGTATATCACACACTGCTCTCAACACATTTCCCCTGCATCAGCTGGGAGGATGGAAATGCTTCTCTTTACACAATCAGGTTCATTTTAAAGAGAGAACCGAAAAATAAATAGCACACAGTATAGCACACGTACAGCATTATAAATTGTCATTGAAATAATTCAGTCAGGCTTTCCATGTTACCTTCTTTCAACAAGTCTTAAAAATATTTATTATTAAATAATATTAAAGCATCTCTGTTTCTCTTTCTCTCACACACATGGTAAATGGGCTAAGGAAAATTAGTTTTACCAAGGCCAAAACTCTAGCACAACAGAAAAGATACAACTTTCATCTCCTTGCAGCAAGACTCACTATCCTGCTCGAGAACAACCCTGGAAATTCCTGCTCTATGGTGGGACAATTTCCTATTGTCACAAAGCAGCACCTTAAGGCAGCCCCACATTTACACTATCAAGGGCTGAGTGCCTATCCTTCCCCTCATTTTGAGTGGAAATGGTTACAGATATCTAGTCTGAAATCCACCTGTTGCCACTGAACCACGATACATCACCATTAATTAAAGCTCTTTCTCTGAAAGGCAGCAGGCTGCAAAACAGATTCACCCACAAAGACAGTAAAAAAATTGAATTAAACAGACAAGTGTAAAGTGCCCTGCCATGCTATAAGGCCACAAAAAACTTTGCTGTCTCTTACTTCTCAAGGCACAGACACAGCAGCAGGCGTCATCTGAAGTATAAATGTCTATCACACTGACCATGAGTTTCTCTGCTAACGCTATGCTGGCTCTCCTTGTTTGGAGACTCTGCCAAGGATGGCAGCTATTATTATTATTATTTCTAGCTGGAATTAGTGCATCTGAGTTAAACCTTGGAGGTTTCTCCAGTGGAGTCACAGATGTAAT
This sequence comes from Euphonia xanthogaster, assembly GCA_034509185.1. Lineage (NCBI taxonomy): Eukaryota > Metazoa > Chordata > Aves > Passeriformes > Fringillidae > Euphonia > Euphonia xanthogaster. Next base: position 308,255 of record JAYDZK010000268.1, read on the forward strand.
ATATGGCCACAGTAGGTATCTTTCTTGTAACTGCTTAGCATGGAATGTTGTAGTCTTCTATTTTTATTTTAAAAATAAATATTGAGTGTTTTAATGATAAATCTCAACAAATTCAAATCTACATATTCAATTTCAGCATAGCAGGAAAACAGAACAGGACACACAGAGAACAAAATCCTTCTGCTAGCCTGTCATACAGAGGTGAGCAGTATCCTTTAATGATTATTTTATCGACCCAGTAAATTATCTCCAGATGTGGAGGACACCTTGTTATTACAGATATCAGGATGCAATGTAGCTGAAGACTAGCCTTTCATGGTGTCTCATTCCCAGAGTACACACCAAGCCTGGGTTCTTGCACTGAGCTGCAGCTAATACGGTTTTCTCTCCTTTGGGAAATTAAAACTTTTGCAATTATGACTCGGGCAACCCAGCTGCATGTTAACCAAGACAAGTTAATCACTGGTGCGCCTCCAAAAGTCAGGGAGGGTGTTCCAAGGATACATTTTTGCCTGTAACAATTTAAAGTATCATTCTTATTATGACAGGACACAATAAAACCTCTTGGAAACCTCTGTGCTTGTCTTGCATCTCACACAGCAGTGAACCCTAGGATACTTGAGCAAGGAGTTTCATCTCCTTCCATCCATCTGAAGGTCTTATGCTCATACAGTAAATGTTTTTGCTGTGGATTTTGGGTTGGTTTTTCTTTTCCCCTTGGTAGTATGCTCCTAACCTTTTATCTCTCTTGTCTCTGAGAAAAATTTAATGGCTACACAGAACAAAATTCAAGAATGACACAGACTGCAACCCCGACATGTCATAATAAAATATCTAATTTATTCTTCTACATTAGCTGATTTGTGGTAAGAGCCAAGACTCCTATTTCAAGGTTTAGTCATGCCTGAGCCTTCCACACCCATCACTGTTCCTCTGCCTGGCCAACATCTACTTTTAGCTATCCAACTTCTACCTACCTATTTTCATCCCATTGGAAAATACTGCACTGCTTTTCCACCTGTACTTTCACAATCTCTACTTTTTGTGCTGTCTTACATTGAACTATTCTGTTATCTTTACATGCCTTCCACTTTTTCTGGATTCTCTGTGTTTTCCAAATACAAACTTGAATTTTACTTTAAGTTCTCCCTCAACAGAAGTCATCTTTGAAAATGCCTCTTGGATAACTTAATCCAGGATACCCAGCAAGTGTTTCCTCAAATCTGAAAGAGCTTCAGTTTCCATCTGTGCCAAAATAGCAGCCACTTTGGAACAGAACTCCGTTTTTCTCAACAGATGATGCCTATTTATGTGCTACAATTTATTAATCAAGGTTGAAAGCTCTACAGGAGAGGTACAGTCATTTGCAGGAAAATACAGGGTTTTGCTGCATGCCTCATGCAGGGGTAGGTGCTCTGCCTGGTGAGGGCACAAGCCTCTGCAGACAGCTCCTACCCAGATGAGCAGCTGCAGAAAGGAGGAGCTGGGAAATGGAATCTGGGTCTCCAGACTAAACCTGGCTTTGCTTATCTGGGAGTAGCAAACAGCCCCTTGGGGACTTGTGTCAGCTGCAGCCTGCTGCATTGCTGGGAAGCCAATCTATTGCCTCCAGGTTAGTCCAAATTCCTCCACACCAATTTAACAAAACTGAATGGATACTTTACTTCCCTGCTGCTAACAGAAAATGCATTTGTCTCCTTTTCTTGCAGCAGTTTTAGTATTACACAACCTCCACCATTATTTATAAAATTGTGAGTACTACACCAAGACACATCATGACTGAAGAAAGAGAACTGTAACGACAACAGCACTGGAACTGCACCAACTCCACTTCTTGTCATGATCCCTCCCTTTCCAGTGTTTACAGCCTTCCCAAAGTTATACTGAGCTTTAAGATAATTGCTTGTTTTCAAAATGCATTTTGGTCTAAAAAGCTAAAATATCTAAGTAAATGAGACTGATTAAAAAGTCTGAAGCTCATTCATAAGTTCTATGGTTAAACTGTCAGCAAGTCACCAGCATCTATCAGAAGATAAAATATACTCTATGGTAATGCTTTTCATGGACTATCAAAACCAGGAAAATAAATTGCAATGGATTTTCAGGGAAGCAAGCATTTACAACCATGCAAAATATGCTCTATCCTTTCATTTTCAAGCAGTATCTGTGTTTGGGCAAGACCTCAAAGTAGAATCCACAGACTGCAACACATGCACCAAAAGAAATAATATAACACAAAACAATTCTTATACACTACAAGTTGTTGAAACAAGTGGTCTTTGTAATCTCAACTAGTATTCTGCAGCAAAAAACCTCAGAAGTTTGCATAAATTTTTTAACATGGACATATTTGTTGTAAATATAAGCAACAAACCCGTGGTATCTAGAAAACTGGTTAACACCTAGTGTGCAGCAGAAATGCTGAGTTGTTGCAGAAAGCAATTTTGTTACCTCTCACCTCCAAAGCAAAATGCAGAATATATTTTGTAAAATACATTCTCCTCTCCCTATTTGCCTTTGCACATCTTGTACTATGTTGTGGTAACTTAGCTTTACCATATGCCAGATAGACCTTTCTCTTGATAGCCATCTCAACACTCAGGTAATAATGCATTTCACTCACCTAGTCTGCACAGCAGAGACAGAGATGAAAGCCACCAAGTTTAGTTTCAATCAACTGGGATGCAACAACTCCATTAACTACAGATTTGAGATTTTAGCTATCCAGGTGTTCAGAAGGTTTCCAAGATCATGAAATAAGTTAATGGTCAGACAAGAGAGGGTGAAAAAACTGCTGCTGATATAGCAAATCCTCAAAGTTGCTTTGGTCTGTATATACAGCCTTGTCTCTTGTCCTGGCATTGACTGGCTAACCAGGCATGGGATCTTTGAATGACCATGCATCTAGCAAGTGACACTGCAAAATGGGAACGTGGGTTAAGTCTACATGTACTTGGCAATTAAACTTTTGTTACTGGTTTTCTAACCACTTCAGATGCATATTGGGTACATGCAAGACACAGGTTCTGCAGACACCTTCACAATGAATGACCTTAGAGAAACTGAGGTAATTTTCAGTATGATTCTTTGATTCAGATTAGGTTGACTGTTAGCTTTTTTCCAGCTGAAATAAAACAAGTATTTTAACAGAATCATCTAGAATTTTACTTTTATATAAGAAGGGCAGGAAATAGAACTTTATAGGAGTCTATTTACTATTTCTGTGCCAGGACATCTGCCAAGGCTAATTAGCCAGGAATACCTCTGTACTAACAAAAAAATACAAGAACACAACATCCAAGCAGAGGGAAGGAAAGGAGCTAAAAGAATGGCATCACCACGTCTCCTCATGGTACACACACAGCGTCCTACCATGAAACTATGATGACAGCAAATACCCAGTTACTTTCTCAGAGGATAAGGCATTTACCTTCAATATACAGGATTTATTTTTTCTCCTTTTCTGTCTAAGGTTTTCAGAGCTCATGTGATGACTCTTGAGACCCTGGCCTCGAACTGGCTACCTGATCACTCACACACACATACCCTTTTTGTTCCATACTCCAGTTTCTGAAACTGAAAGGAGAAGAAGGGAAGACTGCATGGCATGAGCACCATTTGGATAACTGTACTTGGAGAGACGCAGCTTAAGAGCTTCTCAAGTTACTGCTCAGCCACCAGAAGTTTCTTACCTGGTTTATACCTTCAGACAGCCCCAGCCTGGCAACTCAGGCAGCATAATAAATAAGGCTTGTAAGACTGGTCATGAAGTGTAACACAGCAAAGTTCAGCCTTCAGGCCACTCAGCTAAGCCAGCTTCTGTGTGTGTGCACGTGAGCAGAACACTGAAACTCAAAAAAAACCAACTATAGCTAAGGAAAAGGTTTTGCTGTCCTCTAAAAAGTACTTACAGCAGAATAACCAGTCTTGGGATCCTTATAGACAACAATGTCAACTTTGGAAATTAACATGTAGAAACAGAAACTGAAAAGAAAGAACTTCTTCATCTTCCAAAAAACAATGGAATTTACTCAACCTACTAGCATCTATCCCCACAAACAGGAAAAAACATGCAGCTGTCAAGCAGAGCAAGAACCTCCTAAGCTACAGAAATATTCTTGTATGAGCATGACTAAAACTCACCCAGAACCAAAGTGATTTAGGACTCACAGAGATAAGAAAACACTAATTAAACACAGGTTGGCCAACATGTTTTGAAACATCATTTAGCATTTAATGCAGACCAAGTAAGTGATGCTTAAAAATATCTTAGCTGACTGTGGTTAATTCTACTTGGGAGTCTTTGCCTAAAGGTTTGTCTTGACTAGAATTTGAAGGTGCAAGTTACAACATGCTGCTGGCTTTCTAAAGCTCCAGCACACATAAGGCAGCAAGCGTTTCTAATGTGAGCAGGCTGGTCAAGTAAGGCTTTTAACTTGCTACCACATGAGAAACCTACCCCTTGCATTTTGTTCATTAACATTTTACCTCTTGGAATTCAGACTGGATCAACTGAGGAAATCACCTCCTGCAGCTGTTCAAATATTTAGAGCTGGTAGATCGAAGAAGGGCACTCATTGGCTTCCAACCCTGTGTCATATGGTTCTTTTTGAGGAACCAACAGCTGGTAATCTACGCTGGCTGCCTTTGTAAAAAAGCAGCTGGACAAAGATCTGTGCCTGTTCCTCAGATTCTGCTAGTGGGGCTGAATGGACAGATATGGGCTGTGGGGGTTCCAGTTGTGGGTTTCTCTGGGTCTGGATTGAAGGCTCTTGAGAGGGTAGTTCATGTTCAGACTCAAGTGTTTATTATTTCTTATCAGTAAAACAGTCTCACTCTTACTCCAAGTTCTGCAGTTTTTCATTAGAAGGCACAAAATGGCCAACAACCTCTTGTTACAAGGTCTTTTAAGACTAAACTATCCAAAATTAAGAACTGACACCCAGATTATTTTCCCTTTTAACCCAATAACTGATCCCACAGAGCCCCCAGTGCAGACTTTTCTGCCCAATTACAGAATGCCACCCAGACCTATGGAGAAGAAGGAAGAAGCAGCATGAAGAAGAAACCCAGGACAACATGCTGTGCCCTCCATCTTGCTTCCATCCATAACATACTGAAAACCCCAAAACCTCAATTTCTCACCAAGTGATACACCTACACTGCTCTCTATAATCTACTGCACACTTTTGTGGATTCCAGTCTATCTTGAAGTCTGGGAAACTTTCTCAATGAATGAGGGTCAAAGTCAGTGCTCCCCTGGGGGTCAGGACACCCCACAGCACACAGAGAAATATTCCCAGTGCCCCGGGTTTTCACAATGGGGCAGTAATGCCTCCACTTGTGCCAGCCTGTTTTACAAGAGGATGTTTAACCACAGTTTTAATCACATGTGAGTTAACACAAGGCATCAGGACAACATGAAGATTCATTCTTACCTTTTTTGCTCAAAGCAAGTCCTTCACCTCCAGTTTCTAACTATAAACCCTGGGATTTCTCACAGACATGAAAGAGAAAAGAATGGGACCATGTCATCAACATTCACACACTACCTTGAAAATACTGCTCTTGAAAGACCTAGCACTGAAGGACAAGGCAAGCCTTTCAATCAAGTGTTCCACAGCCAGGTGAGAAAAGACACAGCATCTTAAACTAACAGCCGAGCCTTGGCATAGCTCCAAGACATGTCTCACTCATAAAACCCAGGTAAATAAAGACATGATACTCCCTCTCTCCCTGTCCAAAGATGATACCACTTGGTGCTGACTGATAAATTAGGAGGAAGGGTGCCATCTAAATTACACATTGAAACAGATACTACAAAAACAAGCAGCTGTGGCATTTCAGCCAGGTGGTCATCTTCAGCTGCAGTCAAGAGGAAAAATAGCTCTAGACATCTCCCTTGCAGATACTTTCCTGATTACAACCTTATGGTAAAAACCCACCTAATTTTCACTGCTAGCATACATTTTAATTATTCTTTATGTTCCTCAAATATACTTTGTCAACTAAAAGCCATGAACAGAGACTCTGGAGATATTTAAGCAAGACCTTTTAAGACTTGTAATCAACATGGATATAATTAAATATAGCAAATACTCAGTCACACTATTTATTTTCTTGTAAAAATTAGTTGCATGTGTGTGGTCTCTTGTTCACTGTTTATTCATTTCTCAGAAAGCAGATTAGCATTGCGTTTCAGCAAAGAGAAGACTTTTACTGAGCTAACTCTTTCTTTTATTACTTATTTCCCCAACAATTTTCAACCAGCTATTAAAAAATAAAGTTTTAGCCTTTGCCTGATAAAACAAACAGTATCTGAAGGTAGCATCACAGGAGAGAGACTATCGCATATCATGTATGAACAAAAAACAAAAACACAACAGATCTTGGTATCAGTACACATCTTGAAGTTGACTGAGCCCTGGTGTCTGTTGGTGCTTTCAGGAAGGATTACATTCTTTGCAGCATTACTGGCTGTGATATGGTTTTTATACCAAACAGTCCAAGAGGGGAAAGCACCCTCCTCCCTGACCCCTGCAGGAGAAGGTCAGGGCCCTGCCCAAGGCTGACTGGCTGGGAAATCACCTGTGTCCCCTTTGGACAATCACATCCTTCTGTCACAAGTAACCCACAGACAGACATGGAACAGATTGTAGTCCTCTGCTTCTCACATGGACTAGCAGTCACACAGCTAAAAGCTGATCATTTAAATCTTGCCCATAAGTACAGGGCAAACAAGATCACAACATTCTAAAGGGTTAAGAGTGGAAATCAAAACAAAGCTTAAAAGGTCATTAAGTCAAAGATACTTCTGCATTATTAGAGTGGTTCAAGTCCCTGAAGACAGACTAGAAAACTGGCCAAGAATAAAAATAATTTTAATTTTGCCTTCCTCAATAAGAGACTGCCTTTTTAATTAATCTAGCAGATCATTCACAAATAAAGTATAAAATCCTTCAAACTACTTTAGATAACTTTACATATTGGAAGGGACTGCCACCTTTTAAAAAGGCCATAAAAACATAACACAACCTGGATATTCTAGTTAAAAATTCACACTGGAAAATGGTTTCTACTTTCTAAAAACACTGCATTATCTAGTTATATTTTCCTCTTCTAGCTTTCTATAAATACTTCAGGTGTGGTTAGAAAACCCTGGCCAAGTTCTTCAAGAATTTTTATAAGTTTCCATATCATGTTTAAGGCTCCAGCATGTTTATGTTAGCATTTTCTGAAGAATACACATCATTAACTGCTAAGGCAAAACCCTTGGTGGTCTGCTTCTCCCTGACTCTGACCATTGCCATTCCAATAGTTTGCAAATTACTTCCATATGGGTATCAGTTACACATACAGGAAGAATTTGTGTAACATTTATAAACAGTGCTCAGTCCTGCTGCCATCTGGTGAGTGCACTACGTGGGGACACATGTGACGAGCCTGTGAATGGGGCACACGGAGCACTCAACGGGCACACTCTGCCCCTGCACAAGGCAAAACCCCTTGGGGCTTGTACCTGTGATGGGAGTAATGCTCCCATAGCACATCACCTCAAAGTTACAAAATCCCAGATTGTTCCTGCAAATTTGATTCTTGGCTGGGGAGTTGGTTGCCTTAACGTGGCCATTTAGTGCCATTTCAGATGTCCTCTTCCAACTGCCCTAAAACTGCCATTCACAGCAGCCACTGGTTTCCCATCTGTGTCAGACCTGTCAGTCTGGTGCAGGTGTGTTGGATAATCCAGAACATCTAAAACCAGCCTGGGATGCATAATTGAAGCACCAGAGTTGCTTCCTCTTTGGTGATGCAGAAGGTACTTCTGAACTGAGCAGCCACCTTTTCCAAGTCTGGTGCTCTGCTTCTTCCACTAATGTTCTTCTTAGAATTTGGAAAATGATCCTCTGAAGCCTCTGCAGACTACCAAATAATTTCACTGAAGAAATGACAACCCCCATTTCAAATGGCTCCTATTGAACATTTTAATCTCATCCTCTCCATACATGTAACTCAGTTGCCTAAATAATACATTCTAATTGTCTCCTATTTCCATTCCATTAAATGCTATGATACTATTTTGCAACATTAATTAGCAATCTCTGCCAAGGGCTAATTGAACACAGCATTTGACAGTGGCAGGGCTATGGCATGGTATGAAGATAAAGGTCTCTGGGGCTGTCTCCTTGACAGAGAGCCACTAGACTGCATGCTGGTGTGGGTACTTACTGCATTCCCATCAGTTTGTGGGATTTTCATTTTCTTTAGTGTAATTTGTGGGAGAATTTCTCAATGAAATGTCACTTTTAGCACACATTCCAACACCATTTAAAGTCTTTTCTTTAAATTACTTTTCTTTGGCATGGACACTAACTCCCAGGTTTGCATGCTGAAAAAGCAACTTTGCTAGGGCCTGGCAGTCAGAATTTGGATCTGTTCAGCTACAAATAGAAGCCAGGAAGAAACTCTGACAATCATAGAAAGGAAAAAATGTGGTTGTACAGAAGGAAGTATGAGAGTTCAGTTGCTCCTGCTCATAACCAGCAAAAATAAAGAATGAAATATTTTTGTACCCTGTCCCATAGAGAAAAGGGAACAGGGAGAACGAAGCAGAAACGTGTTATATCTGCTGCTGGTCATTTCTATTAATGAGGAAAGCTGTTTAGTTTGAACTTACTTCATTGTATTCCCATTTAAGAAAAAAAGGGAATCTGGAATTGTGTTTTTGTTGTGGGTTTTTTTCTCCCAGAAGTTACTTTAGCACATCAGGTAAGCATGCTAAGAATGATTTAAAGCTTCCTGGTGTTCACACATAATTCTGAGCTTAATCCTAGCCTATTTTTTTTTCAAACTGAAAACCTGGAATTTAGGGGGACAATGAGATACATGTAGGAAATGCCTCAGGCAATAAGACAAACAGATGATGGCTGAAGGCTCTGCCTTTCCTCTTTATCTCCTGATGCACCCCAAGGTTTATGAAGTTACACAATAACACCCACCCATTAGGTTTTATTGCTTAATTACTTATAGGGGAAAGAAAATGAAGACTCCCACAGTCATCTAAGTTGGAAAAACAGAATTGTTTGGGCTTTTCAACTTCTTATGTGAAACATGCCTACAAAGAATTAAAATTTTAAAAGGGGGTTACAGATGTAGTCTAACAAAACATACAGACATACAGAAGCACATATTATAAAGCACATAAGGAATGTTTGCTAGTATGTATTCTGAAGCAAACCAAGCCATCCTAGGCCACTTTTTTTTTTCAGCTGACTACTCATGCCATAGAGCCTTTCTTAAATTCTGTCAATTGCACAAAAACACCATCTGAAAACCTATTTTTCTTCATATAGCATTCTTGACTATATCACAGATCAAAGCAATACCTTAAATCAGAGAGAATAAACCAGAATATGTTAAACATGAAATGAGGCATGATATCACACACAATTTAGCTGGCATAAATAAACTCAACTGCACTTCACAGCTGTACTTACCTGAGTCAAAATTATTTAAGAACCAGGTAAAATGGAGTTATTTTAAGTGCATTAGTAATGGTAGCTGCTACATTATCAGGATGTAAGAGAGACCAAAATTCTAAAGAGAGGTGGAACACCTTATTAGAGTAACTAGTGAGGCAGAAGTGCATAGAAGCAACCTTCAGGAACCCAAATCTTTCTTCAGAAGCAAGCAATCCATCTCTCATCAATTTCTCACCAGTGAGGTGCAGTGGTTGTACTGGTTAAAACAGATAACCAGAGTCAAAGGGTTCAGGGCTTTATCTGCAGTTTTCCTACAGGGTTCATTTAATCTTTTGCCCTCTACAAATGGCTTTCATTCTTTGCTTGTTTCCTCCTTGGTGAAGTCAGAAGAACACTTCCCTACCTCATAAGGGTGGTGCCTTTGGGAAAACAAGCTGCTCTTTCCCTAAGGTGATTTACTGAAAAACCTCTCAATGCAGCAGCATTCACAATCCTAGTCTTGCCAAAGTCACAAATAGAGACAGCTTTAATTTGTACTTTAAATGCTCTTTAATAAAAGAAATCCTGCTTTGTGACTGAAAACACAGGAGATGCAAAGCAAATTGCAGGTGTTTTGTCTTATCTATTGCTTAGTACTGGAAGTTCTCAAAGCTCTCTTGCACAGGTTGAACCATTACCCTCACCCTCTCTTCACAGATAAGGAAACTGTAAGGAACACAGAAAGCACATGTCACCTAACAGTACTTAAAGCAGTAAGTGAATGTCAAACCTGCCTCCCTGTGTACTGACTCTGAAACCCAACCTAATTAAGGACAATGCTGCTGAAACCATGCTTCAGCTTTGCAAAGGCATCTTAGCTCAGACTTCAGCAAAATACTGAGCACATGAGGTCAAGGATTCAGAAATCGAAGTAGCAGTAAAGTAAAACATAAAAAAAGAAAGCTTAAATGAGAGTAGGACAAAAGGGAGGTGGGAAGTGGAGAAAAATATTTCTGCCAGAGAAATTAAGAAAAAGAAGCCCTGTACCACAGAACTTCTGATATAGGTCAGGATGGGCTTGTGAGCATTGCATCTGCAGCCTACAAGGACAATGAAAGCCAGCTGCTCAGTAAATGAAGCAACACCTATTTTATGGAACTAATGCAACAGCTATACTGTAGCTCCTTCAGGAACAATGGTAATTACACAACTCTTGTGTTATCTTTGGATAACACTGTAATTAGTGCCTGTCATCACTCTAGCCATGATTAAAATAATCACCATAAAAAGTCCCTTGTAAGTAGCATTTACTGTCCTGGTTTCCAAACACGTACAAGATTATATTTTTAAAGTATAATTGCTCTTTCTGTTCACAGCTCAACTTAACAGTGTTCTCCACCCACCTTCCACTTTATACAGCCATATGATGTTGCAGCAAAACTTGAACATGTGTAGAATACTTACAGCTCTTCCAAGTAGGGAAAGTTCTTGAAGGCATCTTCTGGTAGTCTCGTGATGTTATTCATGCTGATATCTCTGGAAACAAATACAGATGTATTAATAACCAGGAAAGGATTTTTACACTTTATGAGAAGAATACAAAAAAGAAAGTCTCATCAGATAGTATGGTAACAGAAAAAAAACTACTCTAGTATCACACAGTAATATCTCTTTCCAGAAATTTGCATGCTAAACTTTCAAGTCGCTGTAATTTGAGAATCAGGTTGCAGCAAAGGCCTATAAAATAGGAAGTTGACAAAATAAAGTTTTCCAACACCTCTAAACAAAAATAATTACTGTGAAACTACTGGGAAGGCATGCATGGAAGAGGCTCTACAGTACTGTTATCTACAGTCCTAATTTTTACCAACTTACACTTATATACAGTTTTAACTCAGATGATTAAGAATACTCTAAAACCACAAGCATATGAAAAAAAAATATTGTGACCACCCACCATGCAAATTTTCATCCCACAGTGTATTTAAAAAAATAATACATGCATTAGGACTTAATAAATAGCTTCTGGCAAACAACACTTCTGGAACAACTGGCAAGAATAGCAGAAACATGTCCTAGCTCTACCACAGTCTTTTTTTGTTTTCTTTTTGTTTTCCTTCTACAAAACCTATAAAGTCCTCGAGGTAATAGTTTTAAGCAGATTTCATTCTCAGTCCATAAGCAGAGGGAAGCTGGCAGCAAGTGCTTACATGATAGGTATGCGGACCTGCTCAGCTATTCTCTTTACAAAGCAGCAGTAAGTGGCAAACTTGGTGCCATCACCTCGCTTCACACCTACACAATGATCACAGATAATCCAGTCCTAAAGCAAGTTATTACTCAATGTGAATAAAAGCAGCATGAAAACAATTTGGTTTGATAATTAAACTAACTGCATAACAATTCATGACATAATCCAAGTTCTTACTTTCCACTCGGTTGCTGGTTTGGGTTTTTTCAGTATGTAGTTAATAAGCAATTTAGTAACACTTGTCAGTAGAGCCTTCACTGCTTGCTGTCTTCCACGCTGTTCTCTAGTGCCTACATGCCACCTCTACACAATGCAGATAAAAAAAAAACCAAACAAAGCCAAACTTTCCTTTTATCTCACTAATGGCCCACAAGTACCGCTGAAGCTCCTCCCTGACATTAACAAGTAACTGGCAGCTGATCTGCTGCAGCACCTGTGCAGCAGAGACCCTCAGGTGCTGCAAATGTGAAAACTGCCCTCTTACACTAAATCCAGAGACAGGCATTCCTTAAAACTTCCCTCTTATACTAAATCCAGAGACAGCCATTTCTGTAAAACTGCACTCTTACACTAGAGTGTACACTAAATCCAGAGGCAAACCATTTCTCTAAAATAAACGTTAATGAAATAGTAATCCAAAACCTGAATTTCTCACTTCCCAGCATAAACTAAGAGAGTTGCTCCTCAGCAGCTGCTAATAGTACGCTAACCTAACTCAAGAGCAGTGACATCAAAATAAGGTTCAGCACATACAAAACAAACCCAACTGTGATATGAGCCAAAACAAATCCACTGTGGTACAAAAGCCTCCTTCACCAAACTCCAGAAGGAGCTGAACTGCAGACGCTTCACCCCCACACTCAACAGCCCACATGCTTTAAGCAGTGTTTTGTGCCTTGGCAGCAGCCTGGTCACAGTAAAATGTTGGTGTTGAAGATGTTTTTCTTCTTGCCCAGGAAAGTAAATAAATGTATCAGGTACATGACCTGTTATCTGTCTGCTCCATGGGAGACTGCAACATCTATTCTCACTCATTTTTCAAATTCTCATAAACACACGTTTCACACATCCAGTCTTTTCCTCTCCTTTTTAGAGGACTGCAAATGCACTTTTGTTATCAGCTGAAAGCATTTATGAATAGGGCAGATGAGTAAGAGAGAGTGGAGACCCTAATCTTAAGAACCAGTAATCTGTGTAAGAAAATCCCAACTCTGAACAAACAGTCCTGGTGATACAAACCCTACTGTCATATGCACCACAATAAATAGAGGTAGTAGAAATAAGCCAACAGCACATAGCATCAGAAGTAACTGTATGAATGCTTATGCATCACTTTGGCAAAGATTGTGGCTGCACACACATTTGTGGCACTGCATGGTAGCTCTTTGACAGCTGAGGCAACGAAATAACATCCACCAGAAAGCAATGGTCTTGAAATTTCCAGAGGTATAAATGCCCATTTCAGTAAATAGTGGGAGTAGAAATAAGTCAACAGCACATAGCATCAGAAAGCACTGTATGAATGCTTATGCATCACTTTGGCAAACATTGTGTCTGCACACACATTTGTGGCACTGCATGGTTGCTCTTTGACAGCTGAGGCAACGAAATAACTTCCACCAAAAAGCAATGGTCTTGAAATTTCCAAAGCTGTAAATGCCCAGTTTGAGAAGTGTCCTATGCAATCCTAAACAAACTCAATGGAAACCATGCAGACACACAGAATGGTTGACATCCAAATTCAAAGCAATTTTGGCTTTCTCTGGGATCTGAAATTAACTAAAAATGTTTTTTCCCTGTAGCTTCAAGGATTAGGCTCTACAATTTTAATTGGGGAAGTAGATTCTTTGGATGTAAGCATGAAACAGATCACCTTAATAATGAGAACCATCATCAATACTCCCAAATTCTGCTGAAGTCTATTTTCAGTGAAGCTGAATTTGTAAAAAATCCAGACAGAAATATCAACTGTGATTGTCTTTATCACACGAATCTTCAGGGACTGCTTATCATGATGCCTTGCTAAAAAGCTGAAATTTTTACTAAGTTTCTGCATTTGCCTTCATTACATGTCATAGTAATTCTTACTAAATAAATAAGTTAATCATTATAGCACTGATTTGCAAACTTTGGGGAATATCCAAGCACCAGCTCTGAAAGTCTCCTAATGATCATCATACAAGTCTTAAAACAGTTCTTGTTTAATGAAGAACATTATGTAAAAGCAGCTTTGCTGATATATATAATTTATTTTTTTTCTTTTCATTTCACTCTATAGAATCTCCTCAAAGAATGAGTTTATAAGCACTATACACTGGTAATAAAATATTAACTAGTTCATGACCAAGAATTTTCAATCAATATTAGGAACACCCATGACACTAAAATTAGATTACTTAATAACTATTATATAAAGTTTACCTAGTTAATTTGGGAAGATACTCTTAATAACACATAATTAATAGAAGAATTGAAACAAACATGTAGGAGCACAATATGCTATAACAAAATAATGACAAATAATCCCTAAAACAAAAATAGCCCTTGCTAAGTTTTTACTGCTTGCATTTTTGAAAGTCATTTTACTACTCCTAAATTAAAAAAAAAAAAAAAAGTGATCAGTCTATGCAGTATCAAGAAGGCTGTCTATTTAATAAAGATAAATATTAGTATGTCCCTTGACATGTCAAAGAAATCTCCACTGAGAAGCTGTCATACAACACCTATTTCTCTACTAAAAATCCCTCGGGAATATAAACCCAGAAATCATTTAGGGTGCTAATATATAAAAAAAATTCTTTAGAATGAATAAAAGAACATTAATAGTACTATCCCAACCCCTAGCAGTGTTCATGGGAATGATGCTGTCACAGAACAAAAGGATCATGTCAGCAGTTGCCTAAAGCCCCTTTTCAGCAGGAGTAGGCTAGAAAACGTACTATGGATTGGGTTACTACACCCAGATCTAAGTCCCCTAAAAGCAACACAACACCTGCAAACCTTTGAATTGCCACCAAACACAAAACTCTCAACAAATACAACACCAAAACCTCCACACATTTGCCCTAAATTTTATTGGTGAACTCTAGTTCAGACTCTGTATCTAAAAGGCTTGTCACAGTTTTCTTGTTCTTCCAACAAGTCCCCAGTAGGGTCTGTCAGCCCAGCAAACTACACCTCTGACTTAAAATTAAGCTCAGACCCACATTTATGCTTGGGACAGACAGAAATATCAACTGTGATTGTCTTTATCCCATGAATCTTCAGGGACTGCTTATCATGATGCCTTGCTAAAAAGCTGAAATTCTTACAAAGTTCCTTTTCCCAAAAAAGTGCAAAACAGACACAACAGCTCAAAGAGAGTTAAGATGATGGTAATACCATGATTTACGCTGCAGATTCATCAGGAAAAAGGAGAACCCCAGGTAGACCTGCAGCTTTCACCAGGTAGCCATTAACTGGGTTTATCTGTACTAAAGAGCCAGGCTAACTCTTCACTCACTGGCCAACATTACCAAGGCAGTGGTGGCAGATGCCCCATTCCTGGAAACACTGGAGGGCATGATGGGGCCAAGAAGCTGGAACTGAAACGAAAAGGATGGCCAAGAAGCTGGCATTGAAACTAATATATGAGCTGCCGAAGGTGGTAACCTCTTTAGCAAGAGGCTGCATCTCAGGGGATAACATGAATTACAGCCTTATATTTACAGTTAGTGTCCATTTCAGGGAGGAGAGATGTAAGACAGAAAATAAACACAGTTGCACCCCCTCCAACAGTGCTATGGCTGCAGTTTTGAATGATAAATGAGGCTTCTTACACTCCAACAGAAGCCTTTGTCCTTCTTCCAAGAAGATACTACAGCAAAGAAAAAAACTAAAATAGTAGCTTGTAGCTGTGAATGTTCTTTCACCATCCCAGGTAATGCAGAGACTAATTTTACAGGCAGAAGGTGAAAAGTCAAGCCAAGGTACTCCAGCACTCATTTGCTGTCTCCAGCCTGCTCAGGTAGATCCTTCTAGTTTATTCTGACAACTACTTGAATATTCACTTCCAGCTGAGTTTAGCAGAGTTTCTTGCTTTCACCTAACACAGAAACACTTTAAAGGCATTAAAAATACTTATACTAACTGGCAATCATAGCAAAAGCAATAAAACCCTCCCTCTGCTGAAAACAGGCATCAAAGGAGGTTTCTGTGTTCTTGTGAATATGAAACTGTTGGGTTTTCCCCATTTAAAGCTGTTGTGTCCATTTTCCTTGGAAGAGGAAAGCATCTTTGCTAGACACAGTAAAAAACAATCTTGCATAATGCCAGATATTGAATCACTTTTAGATCAACCAGCAGTGAAGACTTCAGAACTGAACTAGAAAACACAGCACACTTAAACTTTTTATTAAACTCCTTCTGTAAGAATTCTAGTTCCTGATGTGAGGTTTTAGTAACTTGGATTTTTTTTGAAGGATTGTTGATTTTACCACTAACCAAAGTCAAACATCCCCAGACTTCAGGATGAGCAGAAATACTTTGTCTCTTGGATGGCAACTTACTGATTCTCTCATATTTTAAAAACAGAAACTCTCATCTTTAAATAGTAGCTTCAATCACAGTTTTCATAAGTGGCATCAGACAAAAGAGCATTAGGTGCAATGCACAGCATGTCCCAGTGTCTCCTGCAAGCACAGGTAGCCTTCTCTGTCTTTTTAAAGCACTGCCTCTGCCATAAAGGAGCCTGAGCCCTGTTAGATTTTCCTCTTACACCAACTGCCTGAGCATGATTCTGGCTGGAAAGAACAGATGACTAGAGATGATGGACAGGGAGGAGTGGGAAAAAATTCTGGCATGAGAAGAAAAGCTGCAACAACAACAAAAAGGGACAACAAAATGGCAAGTACAGACTTCCTGTAGGACAGAGAGGACAACAAAATAATAGATAAACTAGCCCAAGATATAAGCACAGAATAAAAGCAAGTGACCCAAAATAACTGATGGGTATTGAAAAGGAAAACAATGCCAGTCTCTGTGAACTGAGGGACATTTAGCTGCAACAATCTTCTTTTTTTTTTTTAAAGACAATACCTACCAATCCTAACTTCATCTGCCCCAAATGTGTGCACAGCTTAGGCAAAGAAACTTTCTGCACAGCTCTGTTGTGCTGGCATGTCTCCTAAAACCCACAGGAGATGCCAGTGTTACACTTTCTGTCCTAGCTCACACTCTCCTCCCTCAACACTTGGATCTGCACTGAACTGGGGGCACCACATCCGTGCACTGCATGTTAATGACCTAAAACACTCTGCTTTGTAAAAAAGGTCTTAAGCCAAACCATGAAATACCTAGCTACAGAAAAGCAAAATTAAATCTCAACAAAACCAAACAGAGATTGGCTGTTTAAAACAAATAAGATCAAAATAGATCCCTGAGCTTCCCAGCACTTTTTTAATAGCTATCTACTTTTTGGCTTTTTGATTCTGTCAAGTTTAGAAAAGAAGAGAGAATGGGAAGGCAATAGAAAAAGAGAGGGGAGTGCTGGTTGAAGGAAAGAAGATCATGTTTCAACAAGGCACCTTTGAATTCCTATAAAATGCTGCCTCTGAGCAAGCTTAACCTGTTTGTTGATAGATAATAGCATGTAATACTGTAGGCTCCATTCAGTCTTTTCCAATGTCTGGGCCATCTGCCACTGAGTTATTTAATTATAACACGTAGAAAATTACTTAGGCAGAGCTATCTATATTTGAATAAAGCCCTCCTACCTATTTGTACAAAACCATTAGGTAATAGGTCTTAATCTTATATAAAATTCCCCAGGTAGTAACCATGATCCAGTTTCAGCAGTAGGAAAAGCTGAGGCTGTTAATATTTTTAGCAACTACATTAAATAAGCCAGGATATTGCAAATGCACCTCAACATGATGCTGGGAAGCACCCAGCAGCAACCAGCCATCTTTTCCCATTTGGGCCATTGATAACATGGATCATGACCTGATTACAGTAACACTGGTGAGGATAAAGACAAAGTGATGTAGATACAAGACCAACAGCTCTCCACCAGTTATCAGAAACAAACAAAAAAACAACAAAAACCACACAAAGAAACCAACAAAAAGGACTCATTACACAGCTGCATGGCAATGGTCAGTACTTCAAGTTTTGTCCAGGTGTTAACCTGTGTCTGAGTTAACCAAGAGAACTTCCTGGTGTTGTGGCAGTGGGGGAAGCAGAGACACTGGAGCCAAGATGAGGGGGCAGGGGGAAAAAAGAAATCAGACAAACTCAAGCTGAGACTAATATTAAAGTTGTACTGCAATGCTACAATCTTGAAGAAATACATTCAGTGCCCAGCTCCTTGTAGGAACATGTTCACATGATGAAAACCAATGTGATTTTCATCCAAATCACACCTCTCAGCAACCAGTCTCATGGGAGAGAAGGAACTGAGTTACATCTCTGGTTTAGATCTTCTTTCCCATTTAGCCAGTTCCTTCAGGATGGTGATAAAACTACTGAAGGGACAGAATAAATTAAGTCACATTAATACTGCCCCATATCTTAATTGTATTCAGTATGTAATAAAAGCATGGAAAGCTTAGAGGATCGGCAAGAAATTTTCAATTCAACTAAAAAGAAAGAAATTTGGTAGTAGAGTGTTGTTTTATTCTATCTTCGTGATGACAAGAAGCCAACAATTCTCTTCCAGAAGAAGCACTACGTCACAAATACTGCTTGGAATGGTAACTGCCTGCACTACGAATCCAAAGAGTGCAGCTAAAACCCAGGGATACACAGTACACACAGACATGCCAGCCCCAACAGTGAGAAATCATCAACAGCAAGAAAAGAAATAGCAGGCAAAGATGATGTTTGCAGAGGAACACTCAAAGTGTTTGAGTTTGCAATGAAGTTGGAGTTCAAAATAAAGTCTAAATAACATGCTGAGAAATTAATTTCTTACCTTTTATCTACTAGCTACATCTCTTACTGCAAGGTAGCATTAATACCTATACTATTACCTAACATTTCTGTGGTGAGAGGATCCCAGTGTCAGACTGGCATTGTATTTAAAGTTTGCATTCTCTCCATTTCCAACAGTCACAACTACCTGTGCCCATCTTCCAGTGGGAAGGGTCCACTGGGTATTCCAACAGCCAGAGCTCTGCATTATTAGCCATCCTTCATCTCCAGTCCTTACTGCCCGTCCCAACACATTTTTTCCTTTTGATACTTATCTACCGTTGCTTTTAACATGGACAAAGCTGTTAATGACAAAAGGGAAGATTTTAATTAATATAGATTTTTCTTCTTATTTTTCCATCTCTCCCCAGCAATCTTAAGCATGCTTCTACTGCCTCTGACAAGATCACAGAGACCTCCAAAACTTAAAGGCACACAAACCTGTTCTGTACTCACAGGCCATTCTGGAGTAACAGAAAGCCTATGAGACATGACATCATTTACAAGCATGTTTCATTTTCCAATTTTTCCAGGAAAACACTCTTACAGGAAAGAAAATAGCCAAATATTTAAAGCCTCACTGCAGTCAGTACCTGCAGTGAGTGGCTAAGTAAGACACAGGTTGCATTCCCACCCAGCAAATCCACTTGCCATTCCCTAAGTACCCGTGCTATCTCACTAATGAGCACCAGGTCTTATCACCTGTTGTTTGTATTGCAGGAGAAGCTCAGGGCCCTGCTCAACACTTCAGTGGACTGGTGCTGTACAAATACACAGCTGGAGACGCTCCTCACCTAGAGGGGTTTGATGCCTAAATGCACTGAACAAACAGCAGGGCACGGAAAACAAGCGTGCAGAGGTACGTGAAGTAAGCTGGAAAAAAAAAAGTCACCAACAGAGCCTGAAGTCCCCTCCAGCTGACCAAGGCTGCCCCCATGTTCTATGCCCAGCTACCACCTATCATGACCTTTCCAAAACCAATTAGTTACCTTTCTTCCCCTGCCCCTTTTGCTTGTCTAAGAGGAAAACAGGACAGGAGATTGTTCTGACAATTTCTTCTTGGCTAGATATGTGGGTACTCTCCACTTGAGAGCAGCAGAAAGAAATTATGCTCTGACTTATATGCAACATTTCCATTCACTTTTCTTTAACTGGAAACTGAGTGACAGCACTTGACCTGACTTTTCATAATAATCAAACTTCAGAAATAATCAAACTTCAGATCACCCATCACCCCTGGCTATTAAAGAAGATTTTGATTATTATAAATTTTAGTAAACATTGGTACACAGAACACTTTAAAAATAGATATAAAAAGAAAAATGCAGCATATACATCCTGTAGATTTCAGTAAGCTTTTAGCATTTTGCTGAAGCAGGACCTACAACGTTTTCACTGGCAGCAACTGAAAACCTGCAAAACTTCAGGCAGGCCTGTTCCTGCAAGAGAAAAAGTAACATCTCCCTCTTTCTCCCTGCGCATCTCTAAGTCATTTCTCCTGCCTCCTCCTTCCGGTGTCACATAAACCTGTTGGTTTTTTTCCTTCCAACATGGTGTTTTAGCTTTTTTTCAGACACAGTAACTAGCTCTAACGTACCCTATTCATGTGCCAGTCAAGCCATCATCAAGATCTTGGCGAGAATAATAACTGCATGCAAAGCCCTATTTTGAACTGGTATTTGAGTCACTTCGGGGCCAGCCATTAAGCAATCACACATACAGTTAATGGCTCTTGTTGACACATGGTAGGGAATTAACCTAGAAAAAAACTCCACTGCATTATTATCAAAGTGATCCTGTCCTGGAATAAGAATATCGTGCAAGTTAACACGATCATCAGTTAATTTTTAAGAGACACACTTTGAGAGCAGATTACAGCCTAAAGGAAGGGCTTATTCTAAAGTGGTGGAGGGAACAAAATGTCTTTCAGTGCAGGAGTATTTCTTTTACACCGTTAGAGATGATTTACAGCAGAGAGAAAAATTATGTATTGTTCACAGTTTCATAATTACTTACTCTATGGAATACAGTAATGACAGGGAATTGAGTACAAAAAAATCAAACCATGTGACAGGCACACTAATCCAGCAATCTGAGAGCAAATCTGCACCAAGATACTCCTCCTGTAGCTACAAGTATTCATCACAAAATGTGAATAACCAGCAAGACCACAAAGAGGTCCACGGACAAAACCAGGTGGCAACTCACATCATGCACATCCCTGATCTGGAACCAATTTGCATGTCCTGCTATTAGCCAAACTCCTGACAGGAAAGCTTTCAGCATGGTTACATCACAGCTACCCTCTGACTTGAGACCTTTTAAAAATAATTTATACAAAGTAAGATCATCTTAGCTCAAAAAACATGCATCAAAAAACTATACGCTACAACCATCACTTTTGCAAGACTTGACATTATTTGTAATAGCCAGTAAAGGAAAGCAGAAGTATTTCTATTTCTTTTAACCCATAAGTCTCCCCACATAGGGAAGAGGGGAATGCAGCAACAGGTTACACACTTAAGAATTCAACCAACTACACCCTGGCTGTATATTTCTGTGCTCTTTTTTGGTAATCAGATGGTGTTAGCTGCCTTTTATGGAGCAGCTGACTCCTATGGTAGTAGGAGAGGAAAGTACTGAAGAAGACACTAAGAAAAAATGTTCCATGTAGCTCATGCCTGTAATAAAATCAACAACAGAAAACCTAAAGAAGTTTTATGGAAGGGTATTGGTTATGTTTTAAGTAAATAAAGTTTAACACTACACCAACAATTAAGTTAAAATAGGGTAGCATTTCCAGTTGCATCACTTGTCCTTACCATAATGGAATCACCAGTCACTGAGGTTAACTATGTCATTTTTCAACAACGCTAACTGGTTTGTCTTTATTGAGTTGTCAGTTCTAGGTTTAAGCCATATCTGTGTTTGAAGTTAAAACATACTGCGAAACTCAACACCAACACTTCCCACACGACCAAGCCACAGTTCTGTTCATCAGCATTGAGGAAGTTCTTGAGCCCTTTTCCCTTATCACAGCCCTGCAGGAAGCCCAGAACACGAGGGCGGTATGTAACCAAACCAGTTCCATGAGATCTGGATCCGTCTGTCCCGCCCGCGGCCGCTGCTGCAGTCTCAGGTTTCTGCTGCACAACCCCCAGCACCTACCAGGCACGTTTCACTGCAGAATCAGCTTCAAGGGCAATGCCATAAAACCCAACCCGCCCTAACAGGAGCGTGGGGAGTCACACTCACCCTTTGGACTCCAAGGACACCACATCCCTCTCCGCCTAGCAACACTGTAGTTAAAACAACAAATGTCTCACACATAAATCCCAGCTAGCTTCAGCGCCTTGCCTTGCTGCAGCAGAGAGAGATCTTCTGGGTTTAAACGGGTTGCTTTCCTTCCCAAGTCTTGGGTCCAAGCTACCCATGTTCCTGAGCTATCAAAAAGTAGTGATATCAATTCACACATACATTCATATAAAAATCTTCTGTTGTAGTTTCACTGTGTGTGTTGTTGCTCTGCCACAAAAAGAGAACATAAACAGCTATAAATTCATTTTCATAAAAATGCCAACTTTAGTAACTATAAGTACTTTGAATTTTATTCATTGTTTTCTGGTTTTTTTTTTGGTATTCTAGTCTGTCCCGCCCAATGTTTTGAAAGCAACCAGAGCCTCAAAGGTCTGGGCAAGACCTACATTTTTAGAAGGCTAAAAACAAAAAAAAAATAGCAAAACAAAACTGGTGTATGAACACAGTCACTGATACAACGAAGCCAGATGACAAAATCTAAATGTTGCACTTAGTCCAAGCCTATATACAACTGCTTTAGCATTTAAGCATTTTTGTCAATCACATATAACACGTAACTTGGGTGTAACTAAAAACTATTTCTGGCAAAATGCACTCAAAATATCTATACTGTGGGAAAACTAAAAGCACATAGTACAACTTCCTAGTGCCAAAATAGACTTCATGGCAGCACCTGGAAGGACCTTTTTAGAACCAAACATGCTTATATGTAGCAATTTTCAAGGTATCTTAAATAAAATTATGAACAACCGCCAATTTTGTTACGATGTAAAACTTAAGTTTTGAACATTTTTGGTCATCAATTACTGCATAGCATTTTAATATAAGAGTAATCTCTACTTTATGACATTTAAAGGATTAAGTCTGCCTAAAGTTTCCCATGTGGCTGAGTTCATGGCTGCTAACACACAACCTAACCTGTTTCTCTCAGGAAACTGTGCCTTCAACAAATGGCAAAGCTGCTGCCTATTGACAAGGAGTGTAGCTGAATACAAGAACCCAAACAGCCTGATCAGCCTTCCTGCTCTGTAGAGTTATGAGGGTTTCACCTACATTTCTCTTGATTTGAGATCTATGTCCAAGTTCCTCATAGATACATATGAAGATGTGGGTTAAACATCCACCTTAGCTTCCAATGAACCTTAGACATGAATTAAAATGAAAGCTGCCCAAATAATCTGCCAAGAAACTCTCACAGGTTCACCTTCTATTTCAATGGCACAGGACTGAACAAGGGACATCAAGAGAGTATTCAAACCCCATTTGATTTCTTTTGACACAGATTGCCAGGAATTATCTTGTTATTATCTGATTTCTCACACAGCTAATTATTTCATTTCAAGAAGCCAAATCCACGTATGCTTTTTGCCTCGTGAAAAAACACACAACTCTTGGTGGCTCCTTCCCTGAGAGCCAGGCTGCTTGCCCATTCCCTCGGCCCCAGCAGAGTCATCTCAGCACTGCTGGCACACATCTCTCCTTCTCAGGAGTCTGCAGGGCACAGCCCCAGGAACAAGTGCCTCCAAGTCACATCCCCTGAGGATTCTCCGAGCCTCAGACAATGCTGCCTGCACCAGGCTAAGCTCATGGGGGCACAACTAAATTCAGTCCATGTGGCTGAGCAACACAGCGGGATGTGGCAGCAGCAGTCCCATCCGCAGGTAACAGGCCACGCCACACACACACACAAAAAAAATCTATGAAGGAAAAAAATCGGTCTGGATAAAGAGAAACCAAATGAAAGCATAAAAACTCCTCTTTATTCACCAAGAAATGAAGGAGGAATGTACTCAGCATTTCCACTTCCAAAGGTCTGAAGACAAAAGGCAGACTCCCCTCTCACCTGCAGCGGAAGGCCACATAAGTTGAGGAGCACCACCTTTGTCCCCATGTTGAATACTGTTATTGTTGATAAAAATGAGAGCAAGCTCCTGGTACTAAAGTGATTTCAGCATTTATTATAATGAAAAGAAAGGCCTAAAGCAATGGGGCCCGCGGGCCGAGCAGGAGCGCTCCCTCGAGGCTGCTGCAGCGCCGGCGCTGGGGGCTGCTCAGCAGCGATGTCCCCGATGTCCCAGGTGGAGCAGCACAGCCTCAGTGGATCAGAAGCCCATTTTTATCCTGTTTTCTGTCCCTTTGTATTGGTTTCTTTTTGGATCCTTCTTTGCATGAAGGTTTA
>JAYDZK010000268.1:336703-350613 GCA_034509185.1 Euphonia xanthogaster
TGTTAGCCTGGATCATCTCCAGAGGTCCCTCCAACCCTAAAAATTCTGTGAAAAAAAAATGAAACCAAACAAACGCCCCAAAACTACTCAGACATCAGAGGCACTCACAAACATGACTATTGGTTAGGAATTGCATCCCAAACTGGATAGCTGTGCTAACCAAACTTAGTAGGACACACAGCTCTGGACTTCTGCATTCTGCCCTAACATGAATAAAATTAGTAATATTTACTATTGCTGACACAACAATATAAGCCAATAAAAACTTAGCATATTTTCTAATTTTTACAAAAAATGTATACAAACATATGAAATGGTTCACAGAAACCCGCTACCAAAAAGAACAGATAGCCTTCACTTGCAATTATAAAAAGAGGTAAAAGAAGCTCTTATTACCAGTTATTTTCTTGAAAAGGTTAAGTTATCTCTTCAGTTTAACTTTGCTCTCAGTATTTAAATGACTACACTTATTTAAAACCAATCAGATTTTAATCACAAAACTGTCAAGAAAAAAACCAGCTTACTTAATGCAAACAGCATTTCAAGCAATCACATGAAAAACAAAGACCTACCACATCGACTACCTGGTCCACGCTCTTTGCAACAGAGATTAAGGCTTGTCAACTTTGATCATGTACATAGAATCAATTTTTATACAAACACACCTAATTCATGTGTGAGTGAAAAGAAGCAACTCACAGAAGGCAAAATCTGCGTGTATTTCCAGCTTGCTTATAGACAGAAACTGTATGCATGTGCATTTTCCCAGCAATATGCATTTTACAGATGAACTTCAACAAACAAACTTGGCTTATGAACACTAGTCTCCTTGGTTATCTGCACAGGACAAACATGGGCATATTTTCACATCATCACAGCTATTCTATGGGCAAGGAAATACACTCCAGCTCTTAACTGAAGACCACTGACCAACAGTGTAAATTCACCTGCAGGCACCTAAAATCGATACAAGGTGGACAAAACGTATCCTTGCCAAGCACCCTTAATAAGATGATCTGGTCTGTCTTGCTCTTGCTTATTTTGAAGACATGTGGTTCCTCCTACCTTGAAAGACCATGAATTTTACTGGATCAGTAAACCAAGGCCAGTAAAACTTGCCACACAGCTTGAAACCTGCTCCTAACACAGACACCTTTAAGCTATTGACACCCTGTTTCCTCATTACCAATTTAATCATTTGGTTCCATTAACACACCCATTTTTCCAATTTATCACCAGCAAAACTATGAAGATAACATTAAAAAAGAAAAAAATTAACACCCGGAAATTTCACAGAGTGAAAAGGTTTCTATTAAAACTGGCAACCTATTTTTAATGCAACAAATGAAATAATGCTCTGCAAATACAGTGTCAGATGGCACAATAAATAACAATCTATCTTATATTCACTACCCAATCTAAAAAGTGTAAAGCAGATGCAGTGATTTATTTTAAATTTTAGTTGAGGGACAGGTGATCAGATTAGAGATTGAAGAGACTACCTTTGGGGAAAAGGGGAGGAAACGGGCAAAACATGATCACTATTTGTGGTTTTGAGCAAACACAAAGAATGAAGAAGGCAATTTTATTTTAAAAGATCCATAGCTTTGTCAAGTTTAAACAGTTTCTTTTTTCCACATAAAAAAGACAGTCAACTTCACAAATATTTACTGCCATTAACAGTAGAGTTAAATAATTATTCCATCTTAATAAGAATACTAAATATTCAAAGGTTCAAGACAAATGGAACCTTTGCCTGCTTTTCATTATATTTACCACAAAATAGTTAGACATAAGGACTATTCATAGTAAACATAGTAGAGTGAAGCAACCATCCCTTACATATCACTGTATTTTGTACAGCATATAGATTAATTAATTAAACAACTTTCAGAAGTAAATATGTACAACCCAGCTCAATAAATTCTCTGTTCTAACTACCACTGAATTAAAATAAAAATGGTTTTGAGAAATAATGCATGCACTTTGTCCCTGCTTTGGCTTTACTATCTATATTTTCTTTTCTTTCATCCATACTATGTATTAAGGTCATCATAAAAGGCAAACAGAAGGATATAATCCTGAGAAATTCCCAAAAGATTAAATATGTATTTCTCTGCTACCACAAGAGCAATCTGTCTGGCAGCATTGCATCACATTCATCTCATAAATACATTTTAATACTGTATGTCTAAACAGCTGCCAGTAGAAAGCAATGGTTGAATGAATGGATGTTACTAGGTAACCTGAATGTCTTTGTACCTGCATTGCCCCAATAGAGTATTGAAGGGGAGAGTGAACTGGTGCTTTCCTGATGAACTCACAGGGCCTATAGCTCAGGGAGAAATGTTTAGAGCTTGCTTATTCAGTACATCTAGTCATTTACTTTCTGCACATGAAGCTTAACATGCTATTTTAAAGGTATAATTTATGTTTCCAAGACAGCTCCAGGCACTGCCTTGTTTGGAGTTGCTTACCAAGCAACTAAGTTTCTCCAAACAAATATGTGCAGAAGGGTAAAGGGCAGTAAAGGTAATTATTGGAAGGAAATCTGTCCCTAGGCCAGGAAAGAATAACTAAACTTGTGTGTGTTAAATCACATGGGGAACTGAACACTGAAATAGTTGAGTGTAAGTGATAGCAAGACCCATCTACAATCTTCTTGAAAATAAATTGAGGCAGGGATAATATGAAGTGGGATTGTGCAGGCAACACAAAGGCACCATCCCCAAACTTCATTCACAGTTCTTTGCATAAACATTCACATTTTCCCTTACACACACACATACACACACTCCCCACAGCAGAGAAAACCTACAGTAACCCAGTATTAAATGAGTGTGCTGAAACCTAAAGCAGCTAAACTGCATTCTGCAGTCCTGGATTCAACACAGTTTACTTATTGCTCTTTAATCTCTCCACAGATGTTATCTCTGTAAAAGCTAAAAAACCTTAAATATGACCAAGATTTTCAATGTTTAAGATGCCTCGTTGTGCTTCATTCACCACCTTGTCTAAATACATGCCATATATGGCACATAAGCATTCTGAGTTTCCAGCCCAGTCCTTCCCCAAAAGCCTTGGGCTACTCTGTGAAAACTGAATGAAAGCTATTTGCAGTGAAAAGATGATAAAGAGAAGCTGTAACAGAATCTCCTCCTTCCAAGGAGGCTGCACACCTGGAGAAAAGAGCCTTTCCAAGGCATCTGCAGTGCACTGCTGCTGCTGAGAGGATGGCAGCACAACAGGGCCTGTTTGTGCTTTTACCTGAACATGCAGCAAGGCCCTGCTGAGGCTTCTTGAGTGATCTGCACATATTCTCTGAAATTACACCATGTTTTAACGGCTTTTAAAATACAAAGCAAATAGGGAGCAATATCCTGTATTTCTAGCACCCTGTGCACTTCAGAGACACCTAAATCAAAGGCTGACTATTTCACAGAGATGGGTTAAGAAGTAATCCCATTTAAGGCTACACTTGTATGTTTGAGCTCCCAAAGGAGTTAAGCAACATCTATAACATGGACAGATCTTAAGGCTTTCCCAACAGTTCCGCAGATACGAATTGTTAAGATATCTGCTGTCAGCCTCAAAAGAAGCATCTGCTAGCACTGCTCTGCTGCAGGAACCTGCCTCCTTTACCAAACTTTAAAATTTTGTAAGTCACTTACTATAAACTCTTTTAGCAAAGCCCTTAGATTAGGTTGCCAAACCAGATATCCATATGGTCCTGCAGATCACAACTGATGTACAGCAGAGCTAAACAGAACTCACCACTACCACACATCAGGCTTCTACTTCAACACAAACATGAGCAGGGCTCAAATCCCAAGGGAAACTGCTACTACTCAATGGCTTTTCTTTCTTTACATTAGAGATGCAAAAAACTTGTAAGGCTGAAAATAGTCATATGCAAAACTACCTCTACACTTTGCCTGTTGATTCACACTGAGATTCATAAGTTGTCTTAAGAAACTACTTTTCAATTTGATAGTTCAAGGAAGGCACCAACAATTAAAACATATTCAGTACATGGGATGACAGTAGGTACTTCATAATTCTTGTTCTGTTTCTCAGTAACAGCACAATGCAACTAATGTATCCTCTTTGCAAAGAAGTGGATTTTATTGAAAGAGGTACATACACCTTAGAGGTACTGGAGAAACTGAGGATTCTACAGCGTATCTCCTGATGGGCACTTGCAGGCCAGAGATGAAACACAAGCTGCCTATTCCCACTAAAGATGCCAAAGGACAAACTGGTGGGAAAGTCAATTTGCACGGTGAAGTGGCCAGCAGTATCAATTCTGACCTTTTTATAAAAAAATAAATCAGACTGGGCACATAATTCACTGAGGCAAGTTCAATGACAAATGGCACGAGGGACAAAATTTTTTATGTTTACATTATTATTCTGCTATTCTCTGTTCTTGATGGCACTGAATGAATCCCAACCAGGTGATGCACTTTGCCTGAAGGACATAGGGAATATATCTGGTGAGGCAAATACCAAGGAATATTTAGCTGATGTTTGTCACAGAATTTCTCCCATTCATGCTTTTAGACAAAAAAAAACCCCCTATTTTGTGTAAGTGAAGATACGATCACAGTGCAAGCAGGTATATTATTGTTTTGGGATTTCAGGTATATAATTGTTTTCATGTAGCCTCTTTTGAATGCACAGACTTGTTTCACTGGCATGATTAATCAGGAGAGTTGAAGAGTTTTAAGGAGGAAAAACCGGTCTTGCTGCAATACTGCAAAGTATTCTGCTGAAGAAGTAAACAACTGCCACTTATTATACCAAAAACAAATTAAATCCTTGCTTAATCCTCTTGAACATTCGAGATATTGTTCATTTTTGGTCTGAAAACTAGAGACCTGCCTTTGCAGTAAGCAGGATACAGAAAAAGAACATGTAAACAAACTAGTTGAAATTTCTGAGAAAAATGTCAAGCAAGTGCAAGTAAATTCTAAATAAATGACTGACCTGATATTGAAGAGATATAATGCCTCCAGTAAACACTTAGCCATAGTAACACAG
Source organism: Euphonia xanthogaster (assembly GCA_034509185.1). Taxonomy (NCBI): domain Eukaryota; kingdom Metazoa; phylum Chordata; class Aves; order Passeriformes; family Fringillidae; genus Euphonia; species Euphonia xanthogaster. The sequence continues at coordinate 341,747 of JAYDZK010000268.1, forward strand.
CCAGATTTGCCCTTGCAAAAGACATGGATTTTCTACACCCAGCAAGACTCACACTAGGTTCTGTAAAATATTAACAGTTTGGTCAATATTAGCCCATCCACTTCCATTGTGGTTGTTTTAAACTCAAATGTTAAAGCCAATAGCAGTTAAAAATTTCCAAGAGGCAGAAGCCTGTGCAGGCCCAAATCATCAACAACTACATTCTCAGAGTAGGACTCTTTACAATGAACCATTTCCCTTCTCTCTCCCCAGCTAATTCCAGGAAGGCCACCAAGACCCCAAGAGAACACGCAGCACAGTGAGCATTTCATGTCTCAAGAGAGCAGCTGCTTGAGTGAAACGGTAAATAAAGGAGATGAACAAGAAATATGTAGGTTGCTGCTGACAATGGCTTTGCAAAATTCCCTTGAAGAATGTGTAAGTCAGGCGACCACCTTCCAAATAGTGCAGGGCTCCTGGCAGTAGGTTAAAGGACTCCTAATTTGCACGAGCAGTTCACAGAACTGCTGAGAGCACTACTACAGGCATTTCCCCTAGTCTGGGAAAGGTTTTCCTTTGTTAAAAAAATCAACATATTTCTAGGGCTTCCAACCATGGCACCTGAAAAAGATGGCAACCTCTTCACAGCTTCTACACGCACAAGCGGAGTGGAGTGGAGTGAAGGTCAGATCCACTACATGGAGAGCACCACGCATGTTTCCAGACACAACGTCCCACTGCACCAGAGAGGGGCCTGCACTCCAAAGTCAAAGGTTTCAGTCTCTTCACTTTTCCAGATAAGCAGACTACATCCGCTGCTAATCTGGATCAGCATTTAGAAAACAGCAAGGAAACTCCTCCAGTAAGAGTTATTTTTAAAATAACATGAGACTAAGTTTTAAAAAGGCCAGCCAGGATATCCCACACAACAAACTCTAATACCAAAAAAAGGACTGAGGCTACACACCACCGACTCCTTCTGACAGGTAAGGAGCAGCCAGCTTCCTCAAACATCCTTTCCTGCCTTGCACCATCTCCTCCTCCAGCAACAGAAGCTAACTGTCCTGCTTTCCTGCCACAGCCCTAAAACCCTGAGTGCAGGAAAAACAAATTCGCCCTTTACGAGCTAACACACTGCCACATCCTGTTTGGACAGCAGGGAACAGCGTTTGCATTTTGTGCTCTGAAAGGGGAAGCCATGGGCACAGGAGACACCAACCCCAGGTACATCCCAGCAGGACCCACATCTGCACTCATGTCATTTGCATCTGCTGAACACCAAACAAAACCCCCACAGTGCTCAAATGGTTCAGAAAGAAACACTGCACAGTATCACATAGAAAAGAATGAAACACAGCCACAGTGAACTGTGCTGCATGGTCGCTGCAATACACTGCATTACTGCAATGCCAAAACAGCATTGTTCCACATCTGGGCTTCTTGGGCCATCACTGAGCAATGCCAGGCAAAGCACAAGAGCTTCAGCAAGAGCTGAACTGCTCCCAGCAAACCTTCTGGCTGCCTCACCAATGAGCTCCTTGCCCGTCCAGCCCCACACATGGCTCTCCAGGCTGGGATGAAGCAGTCCATCTGTTCTCACTGTCAGGGACATGGCTATTAAAGCACAGCCATGCTGCTCTCCCCACTGGGCACTGGGGCAGCCTATCAATCTGTAACCCTGCACATGTCAACAAGGTAACAGCAAAATCCCCCAGTTAAAACACATTTACAGAGAGCAACCTCACCATATATACAACTGCATCTGCAGCATTATTAAGCTAAATTAAACAGGTTTAGGCCTTCCCTGTGTACCTCTGAAATTGCACATTCATTTATGATCTACTACTCATCATGTAACCATTTAAAACTCCAGACACATCTAATTAAAAATTTTAGGGTGAAAAAAGTACTTGCATTTTACCACAACTGGCTGGAAAGAGAAAAGAAGGAGGAACATCACTTTAAAAGATAAAAAAACAAAGAAAAAGTCTTCATATTTTAATAAGAAAATGTTTAAGTGATATTCTTATTTCCCAAAATCAAACATATCTCTGACAGATGTCAGACCACAGTCCACCAGGGAATATGAGCATCACCTGGTCAAAAACAGCTATCTGTATTTTTAAAAACATGTTACCATATTGGCTGACATTATGCATAATGCCTTAAGTTGGCTATTACCCATTCAAATTCAACAGCAGTTTTCAGACACCAATTTTAAACTGTTATTTTTGAGATCACTACAGTCCTCTCTGCGGTTTTTTAAGAGATGTGTATCATCATTGTGCCTTCAAATTCTTGGTGAAGCTGAAATACAGATTTCCCTTTCTCTTTCAGCAACAGGAGTATGTTTCTGGGAAATGGAAAATGCTGACCTTGTCACAATCCTGTAAGAGTTAAATCATTCAAGAGTAAAATAAAATGGATCCTGCTATGTCAAGTATGTATTTTAAAACAAATGACACACAATTTGAAAATATTGGAAACTTTCAACTCCAGTGAAACTCACTGACAGGAATTTAGCACTTAAAAAAAAAAAAAAACAGGCAAAAAGGTCAACTGTTTTGCAGGTACATCACAGGCCATTTTTTCATTGTTTAATTATACTTCCTAGGTACCCTTATATCTACTGCTGCATGTTTCCAATTTGGACATACTAGCTTTATTTGGAACAAAAGTGAATGAATCTGGGTGAGATTCTGAAGAAAAGCTCTCAGACATATTTATAGTGAGGACAGTATTTACACAGTAACACCAAGATCTTCCTGTTCTCTGTGTGAGCTCCTGTGACAACCACCCCTGCACACAAGTCCCCATCAACACCACCAGCTGGCCACCTCTCAGGAAATGAAATACCAATAGCTACCTCCACTTCTGCAGCAGGGCTGTGCAGGGCAAGCTAGAGGTGGGAGCACACTGAGAACCAACATCACATGACTAGAAAGCTCTTTTCAGACCAAAGCTTGAGAACATCTCATCACAAACTGCAACAGTACCTGAAAGGCAGTCATTAAAAACTACAGAAGAGTATTTCTCTGTAGCAAAATCCTAGGTCACTGGTGAAGCAGATGGTGAATCTACCAGGTGGAGAGAATGGCCAGGGCCTCTAATCCATGACACACTATTGAGATCTCTGTAAGCAAAGGGCTTGTAGCATTTAGAACTCTGCTGCTTCAATTTACAAGTTTCTTCAAATAGGAATGTCTGCTTCTGCTCTTTCTACCTTTCTCTACTATTTCTAGGATCATACAAATCTATTTGATTCTTCCTTAAGCTATTTTTGACGTTCTGCTTCTTCCACAGAGAGACCCAAAGCCACAGCTTGGCAGCACATAGCTGCTGCCTGAAACAGTCACCCTGAACAGAGTAACTGCTGCCATGAAGTTTCAGCAGCCCTGCTGAAATGAACCAGTCCCATCCATCTCACTCCCTTGCTTTTTTGTAAAACAAGGATCAGGCAAACCCGGGCTGTTTATTTTGTGGGCATCCCCACAAAATAAACAGAACACCAGCTCCTACCTATTCCCAAAAGAGGCTCATCTTTAGGAACAAGCTTTTAGGAAAGGTCCAGAGGTGGCTAAGAGGAAAGTCTCTGATATTCAGAGTTACTCCCAGAACCCTGCAGCCACCATGCTCTATAAAATGTGATATGGGTGCTCAGCCCTTCAGAAATCTAGGCCAGTAATTTTCTCTGGGTAAATAAGAGCTTGTGTTCTGCAAAAATTGCTGGCTTAGATGTAGAGTACAAAACAAACAAAGATCCTTGCAGAGGAGGTTTTTTTAGTTAGTTTTGTTTTGTTCTTTAGTCCTTATATCACAGCTTCCATATTTTCCCTCTCAAGTAGATAGTTACTAGCAAATTTCTCTCAAGAACTGAAATGGTAATTATTTACCTCCTTACTAGCATAAGCTTCATTCTATGCTGCAGACTTAGTATTTATTCTCCAAAATCACACTTACAAGCCTCTGCCAGTACACATCAAACAAGAAATTAGATATGATACAAATGAGCTCCATGTACAAAATAAATGCCAAATACATGAGAATTACATGCTATGGCAGAATGTTGGGGTTTTCTGGGGGGGATAAATGGTGAAGAGGAGAACACAAAATTTAATATCAACAAAAACATTAAAAAGGCAAAAAAATTTAACACTGAAACACCAACAGCTTCACCTTGTGTACACTACCTAAAGCATCTACTTTTTTACAAGACTGACAGATAAATTGGCCAGCTTAAAATGAAGATAAAGACTCCAATCCTTGGGTGATATATGCTAGAAAGACTGATGCTGGAATCACTGAATGTTCACCAAACTGAAATACTCCTCCTGTCTGTGGGATTTCATGAGCCTGTACAAATGCAAGAACATTTCTGCTGACTTACAGGAATATTCAAATTGAAATGACATGGCCGTGTTTTTCTAAAAGAAGTATGGAATTACTACTTGCCATCACATCACCAGTAGATAGCACAGGCAAATGAAAAACTAAATGGTTTACCTGCAGAACCTTCAAATCTGTAATTAGATAAGGCTTTTCTATCTCAGAAGAACTGCAATCATGCTACATTTTCCAGACTCAAGGTCACATCTGGACATCTTCAGTTTTCACCATAACAACTCTACCAGACAGCATGAACCAAACTCAGCCAGGTCCTTCTATGCTTCGACATCTGACCAGAGCAGTACACTAAATATCTCTATCTTTGCAACAGATGTATCAGAAGAAGACACCTCACCTGAGAGCATGGAGGTATCTCCAGATAGCATGTATTCCAAAATACAGACCAACAACTCTCTGTCATTGCTGAAGCAACCTTTAGTAAAGAACAAGTAAAAAAAGGATCTCAACTGCCACATCTCGACCTGATATAGCTAGTGCACAACAGCACACAGAAATAGAGCACTATTAGGTTAAATGAGCAATAAAACACAAAAGATCGAGATGACAATTTCATCCTGAAGGTTTATCCCCTAGTCTACGGTAGCCACAGCTCCCAAGCCCCCCTGCCTTTCACACTCAAAGAAAGCAAAATTAAAGCAAGGGACCCTACCCTTCTTGTGTGAAAATACACATAAGAAGCACTAGAATGAAAACTACCTGTACTGGTTTCTTACTTGAAGTGCCTAAAATATAATAGCAGGCACTGACAATGGGCTATATTCCTCATGGTTGTCAGGCAAGACCTAAGTCAGCGAGGCCCATAGAAGATATCTCCAAAAGTAATTACCTAGAATTTCTTGCTTTTATCTCCTGCACAAGACTCATACAAGTATTAAACCTTCCAAACTGGAATTTGAGTTCTCAAACTGACATCTATGAGAAGCACATGTCTATGCCTTACCACAATTTCCCCTCACCAGCGTCAAGTTTTCTAGAACACGGCATGTGAAACATCATAGCAAAAATCAGGAGCATACAGCATTGAAAAAAACTCAAACAAAACCCATTTTTCTATGCTTTATATGGTGCACAGGCACCACTTATATCAAAAGGATGGTGGAGCCATGACCAACAGCAAAGGAGGCTTCAAGCATCTGCTCCTTATTGCTCTTCAGTGCAACCTTTTATAACCTTCACCTTAAATGCCCTGCACCTGTGTGCCCTCTGCTCCCTGTGTGATTGCTCAGCACCCCTGGGCACTCCATGCATTCACCAGTCCTGCACAGCTGGAGCCACTGGGGATCAGCCACAGCCCCGCTCCCAATCACCACAAACTCTGTGCCTACAAAGTGCACAGACTAGTTATTTTGCAACCAAGCAAACCGAACCTTCATAAACAGAAGGACTGGCAGATGGCAATTAAGAGTTACATAAACACCTACCTAAATTATACAAATGGTTGCCTACAGTAAAAGTATCAAGCATTTATCCTTGCTCGTGTCATCCCAACTCCCCGTGAGCTTGACCCCATCCATCCTATCCCCTCAGAAAGGTCTGACCTGGTGCTGTCATCTGTCTTTCCTGAGCAACTGTACATCTCCCAGTAATCTCTTCACTGAGTTGACTGCAGCTGGGACAGCTTTATTCAAATTTCACCTCTCAAAGTTCACCAATGACTCAAAAGCAGTGACCAGATACTCCATCTTTTCGAGCTGCTCAGTCTGAGAGAATTACCCTCAAGAGATCTCACCATTCTCTGGTAATCATATAATCCCCCACTATCACACCAGCCCCTCTCCCTGCTTTCAAATCACCATAGTAAGCAAGAGACAGCAGGGGACAAGTCAAGAGCTGAATAAACAGAAATAAGGAATGGGAAGGGTATTCTGTAAGATATTCTTTAAGACTACAGAAACCCCTATCTGACCATTCATGGCAGCACCTGGGAAGTTAGGCTAAATGATTAGACTTAACACAAAGAAATTAAGACTTCAGGAAAACAGAACTAGTAAAAATTAAATACCAGGTTCCTTCCATAGTTCTCAACTGCCCTGGAAATCATTCACTACCAACTTCAATTGTGAGCAGCTTTTCTTCTCTCATGGCCAAAGCAAAAATCTGGGCATATCTTTGCTTTAGTATCACAGAACATCACCTGTAACACTCTTTCAGCCACCTCTATGCAACAGGCTCTCTGCTGCCATGGCTATAATCAAAAACTACCCCAGCAGCAATGCTGAGGGGCTCTCCTGACATCATTAAGGTGCCTGACATAGAGCACAGAGAAGTTTTCTTCTCTTCACATAGCTAAGGTGCTTTGCCATGAGACAAACATGTCACATAGGAGTGTGATTTTATTTTTGTGTCTTCTTCCACAGTAACCAACTGAGCACTTCTGGCAAAACTATACATTGTCCAGTCCAAGTAGGTCAGAAGTGAGTTTTTTATTGTCTCCAAAACTGCCTTCTACATACCCTAAACTTCTAGTGCCCTCACTAATAAGAGAGATGGTTAAGCTCAGAAGCCATCAATTATCTTCCTTTTGTAAATAAGGAAGCAGGAACTGAATGAAAATGGGGATCAAGAGTATCCTCTCCACTGCCACAGCACCAGATTCTTCTCAAGTTCAAGAAAGATTCTTCTCAAGCTTAAAGAGCATAAAATCAAAAGCTACAAAAACTCATTCCAAAGCACATTTCAGTGTGTGCAGGCCTCCTCTCACTTTTGCCCTAAGTATCACATTGCCTGTGTGAAATTTACCTGCAGAGCAAGGAGAAACTTACAACTGGCTGTGTGAAATTTACCTGCACAGTAAGGAGGAACTTAAAACTGGCTGTGTCAAATTTAAGTAAGGAGAAATTTACAAGTGGCTCTGTCAAATTTACCTACACAGTAAGGAGGAACTTAAAACTGGCTGTGTCAAATTTACCTGCAAAGCAAGGAGAAACTTACAAAATGAAACTCTTTGGCAGTTTTATCTCTAATGGGTGTTGGCTATGGCAGCTTGTGCCCAATAGACAACTTATGCCATGCTGCAGACACTCAGGGATGTACCAATCCATTTTATAAGACAGCCAGACAATGTAGGAGCCATAAAATCTTATGCTTAAATGCAGCTTTTACCAGAGAGACTTCAAGCACCTTATTTATTTGGGTAACTTGTTTTATCTGTGAAGAGAAGACTGTTTAGCAGTAATGCCAAGGGTTCATGATGCCAGCGTCTAACTCCCTACCCCAAACACTCAGAAACCACCATTTCTGCCACAGGAAAAACACCACAAAGCGAGGTCCCACTTAACACCTTATAAGCACAAAAAAAGGAACAAAATATTTAAGCACAGATAACAACTGAGACCAGATGCAACTTCTACCATTCATCAACTAGTACACAAGAAAAAAGGCCCAGTAATCTTTCTCCACCCAGCCTGAACAACTAAAAGAAACAATCCAAATATGTAGGAGAAATTGGAAACCTCCTCAGTAAACTAAACACCCAGTAACTATGAATCAGACTCCCTCTGCATATTAAGCGTAGGCAAACAAAGACAAAGAAAAGAAGTGCAATTTTCCAAGGCATACACACCACTGCTGTGTTCTGACAAAACAGCAATTCAGTACCGATCTGAAACGTCGCACTAACGTTTGCCGTTGTGTGCTGTATGACATGCTGTAAACACGGCAAAGCTTTAGTAACATCAGACTTGACCACTGGCCCATACTAGACCTTGCTCCACCCTGTGAAATCTGCGCTGAAAAGTGAGGCAAGACTGACAGGTTTTATTGTGAAACTTAACAGGTTTGTGGATTAGCAAAGCTACCGTATTGAAAGCTGCAAATCCCTCCCCGGTCATGTCTCTACAGAACCGTGCTCGTTCCTCAATTAAAATTTTATTATTAAAGTTACCAAAACGCCACACAAGACCTACCAGTTTCTGCCTGCTTTACAACATTATCATAGAATATGGGATAAAATGTTTGGGTTTTTTTTAAGAGTTTGTTTTTATTCTTTCACGAGCAAAACTCGACAAACCTGGGATGTTTGGCTATGCTGGTTTTTTCCAAGGTTCCCCTGTGCTTTACCATCGTGAAGATTTTGCAAAAGCGAAGGCACGTGTTTAACCAGACTTACGCGTTCTTCGGACTGAAAATGCCTTAACTTCTGGGAGCAAACTGATCAGCAATGGCAACCGGTTTCTAGAGAAGAACTTGGAGAAAGGCGACCCGGGGCGCGGACGCACGCTGAGGCGCACACACACACACACCCAAGCGAGGGCAGCAGCTCCCCCCCGGCTCAGGACGGCACCGGCATCGACTCGGGCCCCACCGAACCCCCGCGCCTCGCCTTTCACCGCCGCAGGCTCCGAGCGCCTTCCTCCCAGCCTTTACACCTCCACGGCCGGTCCCTTCGGGCTCCGCCGCCTCCCGTCGGCCGCGGGGAGCCGCCCCAGGCCCTACCGAGCTCACCTGCCCTGGCGGCGCCGGGCCCTGCCCGGAGGCCGCAC
>JAYDZK010000268.1:351037-371420 GCA_034509185.1 Euphonia xanthogaster
CTCTTCCGATCTGGAAAACGTATAAAAACCCACCAAAAACAACAACGACAATAAAAATCAAAATAAAGGGGTTCCTCCGTCCGGCGCGGCTCCGGGGCTGCCTCCGCGGGAAGTCAGCCCTCCGCCGCCTACCTGCCCCGTGCACAGCCCGCAGCGCTGCGTGCTCCCGCTCATCTCAGCCGCGCAGGCAGCGCTCGGGGGAGGCCGTGCCGGTGGCGGTGCCGGGCCGGCCCCGGTGGCTCCGCGCCTGCCCCGCCCCTCCCGGAGCTCGTTCCTGCGGCCGTGGCGGCTCTGCGCCCAGGGCAGAGGTGCGTATGCTAATGAGACGACCTCACCCGCGCTCCCATTGGAGCAGAGACGGCGCGGGGTGGGGAATATGCAAAACACAGCCGGGCCGCAACCAACGGGCGTAAGGGGCAGGGCCGGCGCGGGCAGCCCCGCCCTCCCGCCCCGGCGGCCGCCGCCCCCGGGGCCGCTCCCTCACGACGCCGGGACCCCCGGGATCCCCGGGCCCGCGGAAACTCGAGCGAACGGGCTCGAGCCGCGGCCGGGCCGGCCTGAGAACCAGGGCAGCGCCGGGCCCCGGGACCTCAGGGCACCATTTCCAGCCCTAGCGTTGCCGCGGCAGGAGCGGGAGGGCGCCTGGGCCCGCATCCCCAATGGTCAGGCCCAAACAATGCACGGGAGGAGATAAAGCCGCCCCGCTCGGGGTCCGGGGCCGGAGGGTTCCAGCGGGCATGCCCCACCCATGCCCTGGGAAGGAGCACGGGGGCCATGCCATCCTGCTGTCCCAGGGACACAAAAGCACTTCTCGCTCCTGTTCCCAAAGCTCCAGTGACTGGGCACAAGCTCTCCTCAGAACCGGTTTGCTGTCAAAGAACTGTTTTCTTCCCACACAAAGCGCGGCCGTGGTACCTGGTTTCTGTACAGCTCATACATCACAACCAAACCTGTGCCCGTCTGCGTCCTTTTCTCCCAACTACCTTAAAAAGAGCACTCAACAAAACTGAAACCCTATCTATCCTTGTCGTTAGTGCCCTCCATCATCAAGCTTTTTTTTTAAATGCTTTCTTTTGGACGCTTCTACCCTGCAGCCACCACCAGGAATGAGCCTGCCGCATTAGCTTAGCTCACTCACGCACCACGCCAGGCACGATCACCACGAATCATTCCTTTTCTCCCAGATTTACCCTAAACCAGGACAGGATGTCACGGCAGCCCTTGGGTAACCAGCTGGGACCTCTCAGTGCCGGCCCGCTCTGAGCCAGCAGAGCCGGCTGGAGCAAGCCCGGCCGGGGCACGGGCTCCTCCGCTGGTGCACAGCCACAGCGCCTGCTTCACATGTTGGGCTGGATGCTAAGCCCAGCCTAAAAAGCCCAGCCTAAAAAGCCCACAAACGCCCGCAGAGCCGAGCAGCTAGGCAGGGATCCCGAGGACAGAAGACAAAGGACGCTGCAGATTCAATGCGAATCAAGCAAAAGCCGTTTCTTGTGCTTCTAAACGTTATTCTTACCTCGGTCTACACAGTCACACGTTGTTTGATTTGTTGCTCCGCTTTGTCCACGCATCTCTTGATTGGTAGCTCTATTTTGTCCACGAGGCGGCACACATCTTATTCTAATTGGTAAAAGCTGCAAGTGTCATTTTACTTCAGTTGACACCCCTTTGTTTGTCAGCAACTCTTCTTTCTTCTTATATCATCAGCTTTTTTATCCCCAAGGATGACCTCGTTCTTTAGTTCCAGAGAGTCAGGCTGGTTCATTCAGTACATGTCCATTTTCCTGTAGATATGATCCCACAACACCCTTCTGTCCATCCTGCAGGTGAATGACAGAAGCACAGACAGGGCTCAGTGGGTGACAATCTGCCTCTGCCACAGCAGAAATGGGCTGAACCCCACCGCTCTGCACACACAGAGCTCTGCCAGCTTCCCTAAAGCCAGGAGCAGATCTGCAGTGGTAACTGAACCTTAGTCCAAAGTAGAAGCACCTGTTGAAGGGTGTCACATGGTCGGGTGGCACTTACTTCAAGTTCCTGCAATTGCATATGAAAAATCCTGAAAAGCTGCAAACAGGTGGTAAGGCAGGGAGGTCAGGGATGAGGCAGGCCCCATCACACAGTGGAGAGACAGCATCCACAGCACCCCTGGCCTAGCACTGCTGCTCAGCCAGGAGTTGAGGATCTCATCCCGTACACTTCACCTTCCAAGGGCTGCCTGTGACATCCTAGAGGACACCCCATGCAGGGCTGAGGTCTGTGCTAATCACACCTTTCTTGAGCTGTCTGAGGTGAGGGGAAAAAAAGCAAAAAGTCTTTGCTTAAAAAATGGTCACTTGGTGAAAATTAAAAATTAGGCATGTCAATGGGGACCTGAAGATTTAAAATCATCTGTGCCGAAAAAAGTACAGTGCAGAGTGAGGACCCTAGGAATACAGATCCTCCAGCCACCACCACCCCCATCTCCTGCATTTCTCCTCATCACTTTTCAACTTTTACTCCCTTCTAAAAGTGTTAAGATTATTTTATCTAATTGCAAAAATGGTTATTTTCTTGCATTTAGGAATCCTGATCCTGATGCACTGATTTTTCATGAACATCATCACTTACCTGTGAAAAAGTAAGGTCTCTTTAATAACAGGCTGTGTGCTTGTCCTGTACCTTGTGAGAAATACGAAGTCTCAAAGTGGAAGCTACCCATGTGTGCTCTAAAAGTACCAATGTTTGCTGTAAGTACAGACACTGGGTTATCTTTTGTCCTCCCTGGCTGATCTTGGCAGAGAAATGCTGCTGTCAAAGCCATTCTAAGAAATGTCAGGGCCAAAGCCACCATGCACTCATGTCACTTTCTGTGCCTGTGCTCAGGGATAGCAGAGGAGGAGCAGCAATCAGAGCAGAAGGGAAAAAAAAACTCAAAGGATTTCTCTCAACTTCCTGCAACAAAACAGATCCAAACCAATCTCTATAAGAAAAAGTGACCTTTTTCTTCTACTACTGGCAAAGAAAAATAACAAAGCACTTACACTCACTCTGCAAATAGTCTCACTTCACTAAGCAAAGATAATGGGAGCAGAAATGGCCCTCGGTTCCTGCCTGGATTTTGGAAGACAAACAGTAGCATGGAATTACTCTGTACAGCAGCAGTGGTACCCTACAATGCCCCCAGAAGTTCTCTGGACAAAAGGGCCCTAGGAAAAGCAGAATAGCAGAGCTTTTTTTTTTCTTTTTCTTTTTTTTTCTCTGCATGCTTTGAAGCACTGGAATAGTCTAGCTTTTCCTCTCAATCCTCACCTGATTTCAATTTTTCTCTTTCTTTTACCAGCACCACTTCAGATTTCTTTCCTTAGTGCAGCTCTCTGAAGTGGCCACATTTGAAACTCCTGTCCTAGGAGCAATCCACTTCCCCTTTTTATCCAGCCAATACTGCTTTGCTGCTTCCAGTTAGTCTAGAACTCATACTGGCAAATTAATACTTTCCTTAGTTTCTCAGCCTCTGCCTCTCCCTTGCTGGTAGTGATGGATCACTGCTCTCTCCTCTCTATGAACAACTCCCATTTCTCTCACTTTCTGCTTAGGCAGATACCTGCTTGCAGGCATTTATTGGTTTTATTTTCCTTTAAAAATAAAACCCTAGTATTTTCTGTGAAGCTGGCTTATTTTTGTAAGAAAGATCTACATGCTAAGATATTTTTAAGTTGAAAAAATATGGCCATATTTTACTAAATGACCTATTTAACTAAAAATTATACCAGATTTTGAAATTACCATAATTTAAAAATCTGATCTGAAGCAATCCTTAATATCACAAATCCCAAGAAGCATCCCCCAAAATACAGCATAAGGCAGCAAATAGCTTATTAAATTAAAAAAAAACCAAACCACCTGCAAAAAAGAGAAAATTCCTGAGGTGTGCTTTAAACCAGGTGAAGATGAGGGTCAAACTATCAAGTCAATTAAAAAAAATAGAACTAGCTCATTGGTTGAGCTGTGGAGAAACTATTCTCTGCTCTTCAGGGAAAAGGGGAAGCACCATAAACTGATCTATTACTGCAAAAGATCTCCAGGATTTGGTGCCTGATGTACAGGCACAGGGTTTTGAAACTTCTGTCAGACATTTGGTGAAAAAGCATCAGGAAAACTCGAGAGACAAAGGGGGAAAATACAAAAGTATGGACATGGGATTTTTTTCTTCTATTGCCACAAAACTGTCCAGCAATGTACCTGCTTCTGACAAAAACCCCACTTCAGAATTCATTTGGATTGAATGGGAGTCTGATGTGGAAAACCATGCAGATTAAAACCTGAAACAGGCCCACAAAAAATAAATAAAAAGTGAAGGTAGACTGGATCATCAGAACTCCTGCTGCTAGAGCTGTGCCATGAGAGGATGGCAGGGGAATGGGAATGTGAAGATCATAGTCATGATAAAAACTTTGTTTTCCTGCAAGAATTTCTTGGACTTTACAGAAGAAATTGGGATTTGCATGGAAGTTTTCATTTCTAAATTGGGATAAAAACGCAGTCAGTGTGTTAGTCTTGCTAGGTGAGCTGTTTCACCCCTGGTTTCACACATCCCAATTATCCTCCATCAGAAATGTGGCAGGATGTGCCCCAAGGGCTGCTCCCCTCCCTAAGGGTTGCCCAGAGCCGGTTCAGTATGCAGATGTAAACACAAATGTAGGAAGTTTAGAGCAGCTTTAAATCTTATCTGTCTAGTGATAAAAATAAGCTTTATGCTCCAGTGGGCTGGAAATGGACCTGAAGGATGCATCCAAACAGTGAAAGAGGCATCACGTGCAAAAGCTGCTGCTGCTGTTACTGAGCCCCACACTGCTGGGAAATTCAATTAGCACTTGGATTCTGCCTACAGGGGGTGCTGGGTTTGGCTGGGATTAAACCACGTCACCAGGAAATAAAAGTTATGCTGGAGAACATGACACAGAGCTGCTGTGTGTGGAAAAAGAACAGTCTGGAATACCTGCACTGACAAAGCAAGCTCTCTTTAAAATAGAAGTACACTTCTTGCCACAAAAAAGGCTGAAACTTTTACTCAGGTGAAGTAGAACTGAAATTCACTTCAGGAAACAAGTGACAAAAGAAAGGCTCAGCCAAGTTCAAAGCTTTAAGAAAATGAAGGTAAAGACCCAAACCTTGGTATAGCACAAATACAGAAACAATTTAAAGCTTCAGAAAGATTATTGGAAAAAAATATTTTGGTAGAGTCAAAAATTTGCCCAGAAAATTTGTTCCCCAATATCTACTTCATGCCTCTGTAAAACAAGAAAAACTAATAAGGACAAGCAAGACCACTAAAATCCACAGTTTAGAAACAGCACATGTAGAGTGAAGGAAAAAATACACAAGTTAAATAGAAACCTGAGAGAAAATTAATTTTAAAATTGCTTATGAATAAATATTACACTTTTCTATGTAAACAATGCTTAACTTCCAATGGTGGAGTGTCTCTACCACCTGTCCCTGTGTATGCATTACCTAGATGATCCACAGCAGAAAGTGTTCTGCAGTTTGGCCTGCTGATTGTAGCATTGCTACATTATTCCCAAAGATGCCTCTGCAATGCAGCGAGCCGGGCTGCCAGTAGAAATGAGATGTTGTACCACAGCTAAAAGAGAATGAATGCAGGCAGCTTATTGCAACCTCCTGTAAACTGGATAGAGCAAAGCCAAAAGAGAGGACAGCTCAAAAAGTGGGTGTATAGGGTTGTTATTTTTATTATTTTTTTCTTTTTTGTTGTTGGAGTTTTTTCAGCCTAGATGCGTCAGGTCTTCTGCTGTTCACTCTGGAGTTTCTCCAGTACCATGTGTTCCCCTTGAAAAAAGAGGGACATGGTAAATAGCATCATAAATTAATTTTATCTTGTCACCCTAACTCAGCCATCAGCTGAAATTAGGTAGCTATACAGGAATTAAAAGGCAACTTAGGACAAAAGTACTGGAAATTAAATTCAGGGTTTAATCCAATATTCATGTCAGTCTGTATTCCAGCTAGAAAGTTTTTGTAATCAAAGAACAGGCTTAAAAATTTGGATTTTGCAGCTTCTAGAGGCACTCCAATGTAAGTAGACAGCACCAAACACGTTAGTCTTGCTGTATGAAAGCAGAAGGCAGGAAGCCTCAAGTCCCAGTTTCTCAGACACCTTCCCCTGCTTCCCACCCCCAGCCAACCCAGAGCAGCAGCGGGCAGCCTGACCATGGGATGGTTTGGGTTGGAAGGAACTTTACAGCTCACCCAGTTCCACCCCCTGCCATGGGCAGGAACCGGGACACCTGCCACCAGTGCCCTGGTGGCACTCCTCCTGAGGGGCAGAGGCACCGGCACAAATGCGCTGGGAAAGGTTTTTTTTTTTTTGTTTGTTTGGTTTTTTTTTGAGGAGTGGGAAAGAAATTGTTAGCATGTGTCTGTGCAGACTTATTTTAAACTTTTGGTTACCAATAAAATGCCCAATTTACTCAACCCCATCCCCAAAGATCCCAAACAACCACACAATTAAAGCCAACAAAGGTGAGCAATACAGAGCTTGTTTTACTTTTCATGATTTTGTCACTCAAAACCTAACATGTCTGTAAAGCAACAGGAAACAGTAACACATCAAAGCTTCAAATTATTTCTAACTTAATTTTAATTTTATAGTTTATTTTAAATTATTAGAACTAGCAATTTAATCCTAAGGCCCACTGCTGAATCTCAGACTGTCACAGCACATGTCACACAGAGAACCATCACACCATTTCACCAAGCTCCAACCCCCACATAGCAACACCTCACCTCCTCAGGAGGCTGCAAGCTCTGCCCTTCTTGTCCTCCAGCCCAGCCTTTTATGCCCTCCTGTTGATGCCCTGCCCCTGTGAGCCCTCTGCTCCCTGTGTGCTTGCTCAGCACCCCTGGGCACTCCATGCCTCCTTACCTTCCATAGCATTCACCTGTCCTGCACAGCTGGAGCCACTGGGAATCAACCACAGCCCCACTCCCAACCACCACAAACTCCATGCCTACAACTCTCCAGACTTTGGACAATTCTTCTGTAAAAGTGAACACTGCAGCCCAGATTTACCTCTGAAATCAGCTTCTCACCAGGATTTTAGAAGACACAGAATCACAGAAACTCAAACTGCACCTTATCCACCATTTCCCTGGAATTCCAATATTTACCTACCACCCTTTCCTTGTACTAATTCAATTCCAGCGTTGCTTTTTAACTTCACTGTCATAAGACAGGGCACAGTAACTATTTGGTTTTTTATTTAAAACTGAAAATGTGTTTTTATTTTCTATCATCTACATCAAATGTTCACATAACATTTCTCCATGTATTTTCAATTCACGGTCCAGCCTACTTAAATTTGAAAAAAAAAAAAAATCAACAAAACCCCAACTTGTTTTACAAGTTCAAAACTGAAGCATTTTCTCTATGTTAATTCCAGTTCATAACTCTTGAAACATTTTACTAACAACCTTACAAACTCTCCTTTGAAGGACTTAGAGAAATTCAGTACCTCATTACTTTAAAGATACTTGATTCAAACAACTAAAAGGTAATATCTGACTCAGAATAATATGCATCTTTATGTAGCTGACTTCTCAAAAATGCAAAAGGTTCCAACTGTCACAAATGCTTTATAGCACTCTTTTTCCCCAGAACATCACCAAACACTGGGTAGAAAAGGGACAATTCAAAAGCCACCAGGAGACAAAGCAGAGATTTAAAGTTTCACTCTTTGGATGCCCACACACCCCCAGGTGTTTATGCTATACCCTAGAGACTATAAACAGCCAATTAAAGCAGTCTGGAACCTGGACTCGAAGTGGAAAGTCAGAAGAAAAACACACAAACACAATGGTGTGAGACTGAATTTTTATTTTTCTGTTGATAAAACGCAAAGATCCTTCACAGCAGCAAAAGATGCCGAAGTCACTTGCAGAAATGATAGCTCTTCTTAATATGTTGGTATACCCATGTATGAGAAGTGTGTAGGGACTGCAGATTAACACAGTACAGGCACTGCTCAGTAGTAACAGAGATCAAGTTTCTTGGAGTATTTTAATCAACCCTTCCCTTATTAATAAAGGGTTCTTGTAGCATCAAAGATGATTATTAATTAGTTGGCTGTTTGTTTTTTTTTGTTACTGCAATTTAAAAACATTTTATCAAACTCTATACGTACTATTTATATGTCCAGGTACACCTCTCCATATTTCGTAGTAGTTGCCAAACCAGAACCAAATGCTACAATTCAGAATGAAAATGCTACTGCATTTAGCAGCTCTAGCTGCAGTGAAGTAAATATTGCATTAAAGTAACAAAACACACCTTGTTCAGTAATACAAGGGACATGGTTTGTAAAATGAACATTCCTATCTTGTATCCATATCTTTTTATAATATATATTTATATACAGCTCTAAAACATATCTCTACTAATTAACAATTAATTTAAAACACATCCACAATTGGTCTAGCAAGTGATTTTGGTCTCAATACTCTAAACATTAGTTGTTTCATAAAAATATACAATTCAACAACATGGTTGTATCAGCAACACAAGGCCTTTTGAAAGAGGCCTGTGACATAAAACCAACCATGCAATTCAGTGCTCAGCGTCACCTAACTGATAAATATTTATACTGCATTTTCAAATTACCAGTATCTCCCAAAGGTCTCTTTGCAGGCTTACCATGCTTACAAACATGCAGAAAGCAATCACATTTCTCACTTGCCCATAGCAACCACATTTTTTCTTCAAATAGATCAACTTACAAAGCACAAGCTTCAAGCTGTCATTTTTAGATTACTAATATTTTCCTTTCTTTCACATATTGCTTCATGTGAAATAAGACTAGGGATTAGCCACATAGCAAGAACTGCACTTCTCAGTTTCAGCCTCTAAAAATCAAATTACTAACAGTCAATTAGGATGTACTCATAGCTGCCATACAAGTGAACTGATAACTTCATTGTCTACTGGGTAACTCTTTAAAAGGTGTAACTTAAAGACCTAAATAAATCCAAACCCAGAACCTAAACTACACAAGTACAGCATCAAACCCGGTAGCTTCCAAAAAGTGGATCTCTGTCCAGAAATTTTCCAAATGGTACACAAAACCCATGGCACCATCAAGAATCCATGAGCTAAGACAGTAATTGTCCACAGATGGAGATGTCCTTATTGAGCAGTTGTGATGTAGTACTTCTGCAGTACAAACAAGAACCCCCCAAGTCAGAAGCAGCCAGTACTAAAACCCCAGACAAGTTCATATGTCACAGTAACCTGGCATATAAGACTCAATAACAATCAGTAATTTAGGTACTAATTCCAGAACCAATACATTCAATATGGAAGTAAGACTACAATAAAAGATAGACAAGAATGGTATGACAATTAAGATGAATAATTCTTTTACACAGTAGAAAGTCAGGGGAATATCTGGACTTCTTCTGCACTGCATTTATATATCTTCTGCTTCTCAATATAAAAACACATCTACAGAGTCAATCCAGAACTGCAAACAGCAATCATGTTTTCCCCCTTAACTGCTTTTAAAAGTAGTACAAAATAATGTAAATTACAGGAATGATTGTTGCAAATTTGTACATGTTGGCTATTACAACATCATTATATAAGAACACCAACTGTAAATTATTTACAGGAGAGGTAATACAATTTCCAGAGTAGTGAATTATAATTTAGCAGAAGTGTAAAAACAATGTACTTACCAAAACCATTACAAAATCTGCTATCAGCTACACAGTAGATTGCAATTACATTTTGTAGTTGACATACAACATATCCCTAAGAAAAGTGCCAAAATACTGCTACATAAGAATCTTCTTTTAAAAAACCAGTTAGCAAAACCCCCAACAGATTCTAAGCTAAGAAATGTCAAAAGAAAGCAGGACAAAAAAGGATGCTGATTGTACAACTATGTCTTATTAAATGCCTTTGAAAAAAAATCTGTAAATTCACTTTTGACACAAGACTTACCAAAAAAGCCAAGAGAAATATCACCACATATGCTTCCCCAGGGCATTTCAGGCCATTCTAAACCTACACATTCCTCCTAACCTGTGCGAGACAAGGAGACTGCAGACATTCTGAAACTGGCTTAGCTGCTGAGGATTGCTGTGCTCAGTGGCCAAGTGTCCTGCAGAGTGCCAGTCAGCACCAGTGCAGCCAGGGCCCTGCTGGGCCACACTCCTGCAGGTTTTTGTTATCAGCCCAGGGTCTGGCACAGATCACTCTCAGCAAACCCCTCAAAGGGACTCAGGAGGCTGGAGAAATGGGCAAACTAGAGTCACAAAGGTCAGCAAAGAAAAGTGCAAAGTCCTACACGGGGGGATAACCCTGTCCACCAGCACAGACTGAGGACTGAGCAGCTGCAGAGCAGCCTTGCAGAGAACAGCAGCAAGCCATGAGCCACCACAGGCCCCTGAAGCAAAGAAACCCCCCAGTGCCCTAGTCTGCACTGAAGGAGCACTGCCAGCAAGCTGAGGGAGGGGACTCTTCCCTCTGCTCAGTCCTCCTGAGACACAACTGAAGCACTGCGTTCAGCTTTGGGATCCCCAGTCCAACACAGAAATGGGCACACAAGAGGGAATCCAGTTAAGGGCCACAGAGGTGGTTAAGAGACTGGCGTATCTTACAGACAAGGAGAACTTGGGAGAGCTAGGACTGTCTCTCTCACCCGGAGAAGAGAGGGCTCAGGTGATCTCACCAGCCTGTGTCAATGCCTGAGAGGGAAGAGTGAAGGAAGAGCCTAACTCTTCCCAGTAAAACTAGTGATGGACAAGAGGAAGGGAGCACAAGTGGAAATAACAGAAGCTCTACTAAAACATAGGAATGGATCTTCATAGTGTAAGGGAGAGCCAAACACCAGAAAAGACTGCCCAGACATCTTCTGGAGTCTCCATCCTTGGAGATCTTAAATAACTCAGCTTATCACACTCCTGAGCAACCTGCTCCAGCTGGCCCTACTCTCAGCTGGGCAACAGGGCATGGACTAGATCCTGTCCCTCCAACCTCAACTGTTCCACGATTCTATGAAAAGGACAGGGTCTTATGACAGGCATTGGATCAAGTGAGTCACAAAACTACAAAATGCAAAAGGAATATGTATTTTCTCTTTGAATTATTGCACACAGTGTTAATTTTGCTGCCTTCGTTTTGCTGACCTCATCTTTTCAAACCTCGACTCCATTTCTTCCAGGACTTTTGGTGTGTATCGCACAACTAATTTAACCTTCCCCTGAGCTGCTTTCAGCAGTTCCACTGCCTTCTCATGGTGCTCCCCTTCCACGCTCTGTGAAGTACAAACCAGCTAGCGTTAGTAAAGACACACACTGAAAACTGATCTTTACATTTTTTTACAATTCTAAGTATAAGCAATTATATTTATGTATTTATTTATATGTACTCTATTTTCAAGACTGCATAAGGACAATGTAATACAATTTCAGGACTTACGTTTGAACAAGCCAAGTGAGGTGATGATAAAAATGCTAATTAGTATTAGCAAAAGAATAGTGCAAAAATCTTTAGATTTATGCTGAACAAATAAATTCTGAAATGATAACCTTAGTCAATTATGAAATTACACTCAAAAACCAAAAGCTTCAGGAGAATACTTAAAATTTAGTATTATTTTTCTTTTGCATGCATTTTAAATATAGCAGTTGCCCTCAATTTGCTTAACAAACTGACACAGCCAACTGCAAGATAACTGCCTTCTTGGTGTTACCTGGCATCACAACAAGGCAGAACAGCGCATGCTGGCTGCTTGCAATGGAGCAACTAACATGCAGTGTGTTGCTTATCTCAGTGCTGCTCTACATGTCCCTCAGCAAACCCACACCATTACAGTTCATTTCCTCTAAACTTATTATCAATAGCCTGACCCGACCCAGGAAGACCACATTAAAAATGCCTTCCTATATCAACTCTCAGAATTTCTTAGATTTGTATTAGATTTCATCTCATTACAATTTTTAAGCAACGCTTCTCAAAAGTGGCATCCAATGCATTCCTGCACAGCATATATTTTATCAGCAACACTTCTTCCTCCCAAACTTGAAACACAATGACAGGACTACTCCAAGCCCACCTCCCACTGGTGCTATTGGAAGCTAGAACCTGTTGATTGGCTGGTTTCCCCATTACTATAAAGTTACTTACAGAAAGAAAAACAACAGTTAAAAAAAAAAAACAAGTAATTTATCTTCTACCAGACTTAGACAACCACATACATCTGAATGTTTTTATTTTTGTTATTCAAGTGGATGTGTAGGCTGTTCTGTTTAAAACTGGTAATAAAACACCTCAATTCTGGAGTACACTAAAGATCTCCCACCTGAAAAAAAAAGAACCTGTTTTTCAGTCATATTCCCTGCAGTCTTGGCAGTGGCATTTTCTATTATTATTATTGAAGTATAAATTACAATCACAAGAAAATGCCTGCCATGTATTATGATGACAGGATTCCACCCGTAAATATCAGATGACCAGGATTTTCTGACTACAGTAGCATTTTTAACAGCAATTTATGCACTTGCAGTATTCTTACAAGGGCTATATATATATATTTATACATGAGGATGCATGCAGAGAGCCACTGTTAGCTGTACCAGCTGCCTGATGATCAGGCTCAGTTTTGGGTGGAGTGGTGGTTTTGCTGTCCTTAAGAGAGTCTGTGGGTGAGGAAGGACTCATCTGAGGATGGGTTTGGCATCAGTGCCAAAATGTTCCCCAGTAACAGAAGGCAAAGGCAAGCACAGTTTGCATCAGTACAGCTGATTTCTCGGATGCCTCTTGAAGAGGACAGCTGGACTCCCAGGTAACACAGGAGCCAGGCACATCAGAGATCTGTGCCAGCCAGGAGTTCCTAGAGTACAGACACCCAGGATCTGTACCCAGTCACTATTCCTTTCAAGAGTTAAAATCCCCCAGAATCTAGTTTAACCCTCAGTCTTAAAATAAAACTTTGTTTACAGATGTAATAAGAATATTAATTTTAAGCCTGCATAGAGCCTCTCTGTAAATAAAAGCAAGTGTTTGGGAGATATTTACACACATTTGACTGAAAGCTGTCTCAAGTCAAAGCCTGCCCATAACCTTTCCTTTCCAGCCTCCCTTTTACTTTTTATATTGTTGATTCTTCAGAAGAGGATACTTAGTAAAAAAAAATTCAAATCAGCACTTTCGACATACAATTCTCAAAATACAGTAAAAAGCTTGCTTCTGAAGCTCAGTATAGTTAAGTGGAAGGAAAAAAAATACCATACAACATAACACTACCTTGTAGTCCCATCTCATTACAGCTTCATTATGCAGTAGCATTTTTACTATGGGAAAAATGAGACTCTGGTCAGCCAAAAGCAACAAAGCATAATTTACTACCTACCTTAGAAGGTGCGGAAAACTCTATTAGTAGAAATCTGCATCATGAAACTTGGATTAAAAAGGAAGCCAGTTTGTGTTTTACAAAATTCTCTGACTACATTTATACAACCCCTCAGAATCTGAAATACTGATATAAATAGTACAGTTCCTTTTTGAGACAGATAACCAAAACATAATCCTAAAACTCTCAATGCACACAACTCTACAGAAACCTAAGCAAGTTTGTTTTGGGAGGACAAAAAGAGAGTCTTTTGCAAAGATCAGAAGTACAAGGAGCTGGTGCCATGTGTTCTGTGCCCCCTCAAGTGGAAAAAAGCAGCCACTGCTACGTGAAAAGAGAAAAACAGCTCCTACCACTCCGTTTACAGAAAGCAGCTGGTCTCCACGTTTCAGGCCTCCATGTCTGTCAGCTATGCCTCCAGGGATAATCCGAGAGATATAAATAGGAGAATTTTGTTCTTTGCCTCCCATAATGTTGAAGCCAAGGCCTTCTTCTGTTTTGGGTAGTTCAACCACTCTGGGATGAGAATGACCTTCACTAGCAGCAAATGCAGCTACTGTGGCCTGTGAAAAACAAGATTTTTTCATTTATAGGAAATTAAATACAGTCTCTTTAGCTAGACACAGCAAGCAGGCTGAAAACGTATTTTATTTCAAAGTACTTATATGTTAAGACAAATGAGACAATTAATTCCTTACCTAACAACACCAGCATGAAAAATTCATAACTCCAAGAATAAAATTGAAATTGAAGAAATTTAAACATCACGAGTCTTGTTATACCTTTTAATAGCCTGTTAAGCTTATCCATTATATCAGACATCCAGATAAGGGCCTTCTGAATTTTATATAAATCTTCTGCTTCTGAAGTAATGAACTCCTGTATTTTTTGCAAGTTATGGTTTGGTTTTTACCTTTGCTGTTGCATTAGCTCTGACTTCGGGGCTACTGCTGATATCCACAGTTTCATACACATGTTCATACACCTTTAGAGACAAAACAGTTTCAGTATGAGTACAACAGATATTTTCCTGCTTAGGTAACGTAACAAAATATCAGGTGCAGCTCAAAACTGTGTATATTAAAAGCACACACCTCTAATGTTACTCCCTGACTCAAAACAAGAACAGGCCATCTAACACTCTCTGAAGAAACAATTCTCAGCCTAAGGCTTCCCTCCTTGCACAGGACTCAGACCCCACCACGACTTGGGGAATGCTCATGGCGGGGCTGCCATGCCTCACTCCAGGTACTTTCTCTTGCTTGATTCAAGCTGGAATTGTTCACACGGATGCACACAAAAACACTTCAGGGCAGCTCTTCAAGGCTTTGCTGACAGCCCATCCCTCCCCAAAAGCTCCCAAATTTTCCTTCAACTTTAGCAACTGAGTATCTTAGGGAAAAAAAAATGATTGAAAACAGAGACAATAAGAATACTAATGCTAAGGAGGTGCTTCCACTGCAGGCTAACCCACATCTCATCTCCCTGCCAACCATTTGTACTTGCTGAGCAACAAGTACAGTGTCCTCAACGGCATAAAAACATCAAGATGACACCTGTGTCTACAAACAGGTTTTTAAAAAATCATTCCAGCTGTTATCATCAGTATTAACACAAGCAACAGCAATAGCAAGGCACATCAAATCACCTAAAAGTCTCCAAAACAATACTTGGGATGAAGATGAGGTGGCATAAGACTACACCTAAAGATGGTGTGGATTTGGTTTAAAAATAACATTTGGTACTTTGTCTTACGTAGGCAATTGGTACTTTGTCTATTCTTACATACCAACTGGAAAACATCCTGTTAGCAGCCAGTAAGGACAGACTCTCAAAATAACCTTTAAGGAGTGATTTGCTACTAAACCATTATTTTACACACCTATGGTGTCCCAAATTATTTTATTTTGAAATTACTTAATAATAAGGCTTGTTCTGTTAAGCTCTGTAAATTAAATGCTGCTTTATGAAGTTCAAAATCAGCTTACTGCAGTGAACACAAGAAGGAAAAAGTAAATCATACTGGTCTTTGAAGGTAACTGTTACATCAAGTCAACTTACCTCTCTTACAGCATTACAGAATTCACTCTGCAGAACCCTTTGCAATGCCTGTAGCTTTTGTGGTGGCACTTCTCCACTTCTCTGTAATTTTTCCAGCAATTCAATTGCTCTGCAGATGTCTATGAAAAAAATAAAGCACTAGTAATGAAGAATGCCTGAGGAACTTCAAGGTATTTTTTTAAATTAAGGGAGCAGTCTGTGTGTGTGCACTTGCATACACTTTGAAGCTATGCTTTAAGTTTTGTTACCCATAAAACCATGTCTTTACAAAAGGCAACAACAAAACACTTCTTCCACCCTGTTATAGATCAGCCAGAACAACAGCCCTGTAACATATCTGGAGCTATCACTGACATATGCATATTTCAAAGACAATCCAATTTTTCCTCAAAGGACTGAAATATTGGTATATGTATTAAAGTATTAGAAGTGTACACTTCATAATATTCTATGGATGGCATTTTGTTAACACCAGCTATAATATTAACAAATATTCAAAAATTAGTTCAATAAGGTATACTCAATACTGCTCATAGAAGAGGGATGAAAACTACCTGGCCTATTTCTTTTCCCTCTTCAAGTGCTTATACAACCAGCACAACTCCTTTTTATATTCTCAGCTGAGCGACAACATCTCCATAGTCTAGAATCCTGAACCCCAAACCTCTTTCAGTTCCTTGAAATTTGTTCCTAAGAGTTTGCATTGTCCATTTTCTCCTAAATGCTGCTCTGTGTAATGAACTCCATGAGGGATTTGACTCCAGACCAGAATGACTCAAGACAGGCACCAAATGCAATGTGACATTCTCTTGGGAGCACCAGGAGAGCAGAATACATTCACATCCTTCACTTGTACTTCCAAACTGTTACATTAGTGATTATTCTGAAACACAGAAGTCCTTGAACAGAACTAGAACAGTCTTAGAAAAGCAGATTGAAAGAATTACTTTCATTATCACAAAGACAAAAAAGCAGTGATTAATCTACTATATAAAATTAGGCACAGATCATTTTAGAACAGGATGAAGTCTGGAACACTGCTAGTCCCAAAGACATTACTTTCTTTTTTCTGTAATTAACCTCTCATTTTTATGTGAATGCACACCTACTCAATGGTATCACAGCAGCACAGAGGATGAGCAAAAGCCATGAACCATTAAAACAGGAGTGTAAACAGAGAACACTTCTGTAACAGGATGAGAAGGTAGCAGGGTGCAGGTTCTGAAATCAGGGTGAAGTGCAGCAGCAGGACACAGCCCACAGCAGTGCTCTGGCCATGACATGAATTATCAGACACACCCAGGTTGTGCAGTTGAGTGAACAAGGCAAACCTGAACCACACAGACTCATCATCCATGCACTGGAAACAAATCCTTCATGGGAAAACACTCAAGTACCACAGTCCCAAGACTCAAATTATTTCTGATCCTAGTTAACATTCCCATATATTTCCATGTGCCATGAGAACTTGGTGCTTTCTGGCAAGCATTTCCAAGATTTATAAGCATCAGCTATCTAGAGCAATGCAATATCAAAACCTAAATGAGCTACTAATAATCCCATGTTCTACAGAGACCACATTTTTCACAATTTGTATAACTACAAAATGAAAAAAAACCCCACATTTAAAGCTTATTTCCCAATATATATTTTATAATTCATTCAAAATCCAAAACAGTTGGTGAAATTAAAAGACATTCTAGATGATGCAAAATCACCAACATTCTTAGTAACCCCTGTATTCAGCACCAGCGGTACTGATTAACATAGCACTTATTAATTCATCAAGTAGCCCATTGATCAACTTGAAGAGCTATTATCAACTGGAAACAGTAGCACTTCCAACCTGACAGCACTCCACATATTAATGACAAACCCCTGGCAAATCTATCAACTACAACACCACTATCATTTCAATACCTGCAGATATTTTCAGACAAATTATTATTACATGCACATGTAGCCATTCCTGAGCCTATGGTCTATGAGCCACATTAAGATGTAAGGTGTACAAACTTGCTATCAGTTTGATTAGGATTCTGCAAGAAACTTCAAATGATGACAACAATGTACTGAATACAAGGAGTAGCTATAGAAATGAAGACACCAGAATGCCAAGTGATAATTTATCTTTTTTCCACCTTCGTGTTATGTCATTAAGTTAGATATGCTTCCTACCTGTATCTCTGAACAGACTAAACATTTAATGACACAGCACTTTTTACCCTAAGGTAAAATTGGTTTGTCTGGGAACCAGCTCTGTCTTTCATTAACTACAGACTAAGAACACAATCAGCTTTTCAAAGAGTGATTAGGATACACTGAACTGGATTCATTTCAGATGAAACTAAAGCAGAGGACACACTTCAATAGAAAAGTGTTGTCAGATCAAAGGACCAAACTACTGCTATAAAGTAAAAACTCAGAGCAGTCAGACACAGCATGAGAGGTAGATCCTACTCAGGTAGAGACAATACATCCCATCAGCAGGACACTGCTCTCAGCAGCTGTTCTGCTGTATGTTATTGAGAGGATCCCATTATACCAGTGTGGAAGTGCAACTGAGCACAGATTTCTTCTACTCAACTGCACTGGGCACCACAAGTAAAAAGCTGAATGTTCAATCTATCCCAGCAATACTGCCTTAGGTAAAAGAGCTTTGCTGGGAATAAGTGGCAAAACACAACTTCTTTCATTTTTCAAGAAAAGCTTGTTGACTACTGTGTTGAGGCAATTTGCTTCCTCCTGAATGATTGGCTGGAGGATGGTCAGGTGAAAGCTGTCTTACAATATAGACACCATAGCTTAGCCAACTGTTCAGCACCAGAGATCAACATGAATAGTACACAAGTGGTCCAGTGACAGATTTTTCAACAAGGATCGACACTGATGTAGCTGCAGAGGTGGATAATTGAAAAACCCAGACCATAAAACTAAATGCAAAAAAGAATCCATACATAATGGAAAATTAGCTTTTCTTTTCACCTTTTCTTCCTTTTTATACCACACTGCCTACTCTTCACAAATAATTTTTTGGGATCACTAGATTGAAATCCTGAAAAAAAAAAACCATTTAAACTAAAAGAATGTGGTGGGGGAAAAACAAGCAAGATGGCAAGTGTTACCAAAACACAGAAAGAGGAAAAAACACAGCATCCTCACAGATACTCCTGATTAATCACCTCCACTGCTTATGCGCAAGCATTCCAGATTCCTGAGTTGTGTGCAGAATTAGCACATCACCACTAAACTGTAAGAAGAACTGAATTGTTAACTGTGGTTTCATACCTGCCCTCTGGTGACTTTGGGAGGTGGTGTACAAGAATTTCCAGTTGTCCTCGTGGTAAGGCTAAGGTACTGATTTAAAATCAGCTAATTTCTACACCATTCTCTCTCTTCTTCTGCTATATGCCAACTACATTAGCGACTTTCACTTTCAAGCTAATTATGACTCATCATCAGGTTAAGTGCAGTCGACCCCACACAATTAACAGTTACCTATTTCAGTAAAAAAGGCTCTTGCTTTTGTAGGTCCATCATAAAAGGCTCTCTTTTTCTTTATTCGTTAAAAAGACCAATATGCCTGAAGACCAAACAGCTCCTTTGTTTCACTGATCCTGAAGTAACTCTGCAGATTTGTTTGTTTTCAGGGACAGAGCAGTGGCAGGGTAATGAGCTGAAGGATGCGACCTGAGCCTTAAATCTGCAGACCTCCCAAGCACAACTAATCCACTGCTGAAGCAGCTGCCCTAAATAACAAGCTTTGGGTAGAGAGAGTAGATGAGCTGTGTGAAGCAGAGACCTTACATAACTCACTATTTACAGGCCAACTCACACAGCACAAGGGATTCCCAGGTGGAATGGGAAGCAGGGCTGGCAAAAAAAAAAGAAAAACTGAGCTCCTCAGCAGGTAACACAACAGCATCAGAAAAAGTGGGTATGTACAGTGTGTTATACACCTACAAAAATACATCTAGCACCAAGAGCAAAAGTGGTGGTGCTAGTGGGAATGGTAGGGGGAAAAATCAGAGCAATCAATCACCTCTACATCACCTGTTTTCAAAAACATGACTTTTAATTATCAACAATAATTTCCCATGTAAATATCATTTTCCAGTCCCTACTGTCCTAAATCCATACCAACAAACCAATTATTTATACTATATTATGTTATAAAAGCATCTGTGGGCCTTACACAGTACCAGATCATCACGTTGAAGGAGATTTATAATTGTTTCTTTAAAACCGTGGATAAATCTCACAAACATACTACACAAAAATACCCAATTAGGTTCTATACTTTATCTGTTTTGCTCTTAATTTCAGTTACACAGCGCCTGTATTAACAATACAAAACTAGAAAAATGGGGTGAAAACAAATATGAGAAGGTAACAAGACAATCATGAACAAATGTAGTGGAAACCCTGCATGTATCAGTCGTCTTCTACAAAAGAAGTAAATTATTATCCCTAACACACAGCTAACCGACTGAACTCAGAACTTTAAGAATTCTGCTGTGTTCAAGATGAAGTTTTCCCATGAGAAAAGCAGAAACCGAGACACAACAGGCTGAGTAAGAGCAGGCTGAAGCGTTCACAGCAGCGAAGGCAGAGCAGACACAGCTACAGAAGGCCCCAAGCGAGTGCCCCCACGGAAGCTCAGCCGCAAACCGAAAGGGAGAAAAACCTCCGGGGGCTGCACAAAGCAAAGCCCAACAGGTGGGCCCCACCGAAACGCTTCCAAGAGCCAGAAGCGACGGCACTCTGCTCAAATCCCATCAGCTGTTCGAATAAGCCGCGGCTGCCCCCGGCGGAGAGCAGCGGATGAGCTCCTGCGGCAGGCCGGGAGGGCAGCACGGCCACTGCTGCTGCCGCCCCGCGGCCCCGGGCCGGTCCAGGGGCTCCACTGCTGC
>JAYDZK010000268.1:387629-416383 GCA_034509185.1 Euphonia xanthogaster
CAAATGGAGCAGAACTGATCCCAGGGAGAGACCCCGGGAGCGCTCGTGCATTTTGGGACCATTTGGGTTCATCTTGGGTGCAGCCCTGGCTGGGCTCTGGTGCTGCCCA
Organism: Euphonia xanthogaster; assembly: GCA_034509185.1. NCBI lineage: Eukaryota > Metazoa > Chordata > Aves > Passeriformes > Fringillidae > Euphonia > Euphonia xanthogaster. The sequence continues at coordinate 387,739 of JAYDZK010000268.1, forward strand.
AGGTGGGTCCATGGAGGAGATCCTTTGAATAAATGCCTGCTTTATTCTTTAGCTCTGTCCAGCCTCTGCTCCAGGGCACCCTTCCCAAGGGATCACTCCCAATTCCTCATGTTTTTCCCCAGTCCCCAGCCAGCTGCTGCTGAGGGTCAGACACTTGGATCCCTGTGTGAACCCACCTGGTCCCACAGCTTTGGGCTGGAGTGTCTGTGGGAAGGGACACACACAGCCCTGGCCCCTGACTGGGCTGCATCCAAGACTTCAAAGATGTCACATTTGCTTGCCAGGCCAAAAAAAAGAAGTCTGGAGCCCATATTTTCCAATGTTTCAAGTCTGCAGTGTACTTGAGAAGTCTGAAGTCTTTGACAGGGTCTTATACTTGCAGAGGGGGATTTTATTTTGAACATCCTTTAAATACTTTGTGGGTAGGAGTACTCCCAGTTTTGGAGTGGTACATGTATTCTGATAAATAAAATCAGCCTACAGGGTGGACCTTTGCATTGGTAAGCAATACAGCTTTACCTGCATTAGTGACTCGCACAGCCTGCCACATAGGCTTTGTTCAGTTATTTAATGAACGGTTACATTTATATCACCAAATATTTACATTGTAGATATTTTACCATCAATAGACAGATATTGTGCAATGTGTGATTTATTAAAGAATAAGAGTTTTGCATCCTGTGATGTGCTGCAGTCTTCATAAGTGTATCTCTCAAACCTAAAAAGCTTTTGGCACCATCATATATTGCTCATCTCAAAAGACAGAAAACTGTAGGTCAGAAGTATAGTGGTAATAGTTGAAATCAACACTTTTCCTAATCAAATTAGTGTTTATTCACACCCTAACTTCCCAATCCAAATGATGTAATTTGCCCAAATTCTTCTTTCAGGTACACTTTTTTATTCTCAGAATAGCTGTAAGGAATAGCTCTGTGTTTGCTGCCTTGCAGACCAAGCTGGCCAAGAAGAGAGATTGGTGTGCCTGCCATGTGAGGAGAAGAGGCAGAGTTCTGTCTCTGCAGCTTAAACTTTGTATTTGAATGGCTTGAATACAAATAAATTCAAATAAAACTTGAATACAAATTCTTGTAATTTCCTAGTTACTACTCACAGTAATTAGAGCTTTGGCAGAAGATCTTCTCTGTTTGTGCTTGGTTTTTTAATATCCCTGTTCAGCAGAGTTCCACAAGATAACATTGCAAAACACTGCAGGACCCTAAAGGTAAATATTTTAGTGACATTTTATTGGGACCCAGCAATGCTTAGGGACAGAGGCAGGAAAACCCCTCCTGGGTTATGGCAGAAAGCTCTGGATGCAATGTATGGCACACAGAGGCAAAACCAGCAGGTGGCCACAGAGCAGGGCCAGAGCAGAGTCTGTGCTCTGTCTGGTGGAGGGTGAGAACGGCTGGGAGGAACAAGCTCATCTGCTTCAAACCAAAATGGCAATTCCCAGCCAGCCAGGCAGCTGCAGGAGCCTGTGCCCAGGCATGGAGCTCAGCCTGCTGGTAAAACAGAACCAGCAGCACTCAGAGCGGCAGCAGCAAAGCAGCAAAACCTGGTGGGAGAGCAGACCCAGGGAGCCTAGATGTGCCCGAGGCCAGGGGAAGTCTGCAGCACCTGGGAGACAGGACAGGTTCCTCATCCCTGCTGGGTGCCCATGGCTGGCTGTACCTCGAACACATCCATGTGAATTCAAACCAAAAACATCCCTGTGAATCCAAGCCAAACAGATCCGGTGAATTCAAACCAAACACATCCATGTGAATTCAAACCAAACACATCCCTGTGAATCCAAACAAAAAACATCCCTGAAAATCCAAACCAAACACATTGATGTGAATTCAAACCAAACACATCCCTGTGAATTCAAACCAAATACATCCATGTGAATTCAAACCAAAAACAGCCCTGTGAATTCAAGCCAAAAACATCCATGAAAATCCAAACCAAACACATCGATGTGAATCCAAACCAAACACATTCCTGAAAATCCAAACCAAACACATTGATGTGAATTCAAACCAAACACATCCCTGTGAATCCAAACCAAGCACATCCCTGTAAATCTAAACCAAACACTTCCATGAAATTCCAAACCAAACCCTCATCCTGACTTTACCAGACAGGCAGGCTCACACCCGGCTCCCACCACTCGGGAGCACAAGGCCCAAAGCATTGGGAAGAAGCCACACGTGTCTCAGGGACACCAGGAGATGGTTCTACCCCCCTGCCCTCTGAGCAGCCTCCAGAGCAGAGCGGGCACCAGCCCATCCTGCCCTGGGGCTGGAATCCACCCAGGCACATAGCACAGCAGGCTCAGGATCCCTGTGGCCCTGGGCCAGAGCCACAGGGACTTTTTCACTTTGGACTGCAGGGAGAAATTTCTGAGGAGTCTGAATTCTGGATTTCTGAGGAGTTCTGAGTGCAATCACCCATGTGCCACCCCCATCCTCCACCTCCAGGGGTGGCCAAGTCTCAGGATGGGGGTGGAAATGGGGCAGTTTTACAGCAATTGCCTCCCAGACTACTCCTTTGCCAGTCTTCATCCCAAGTTTCTCCTGATTCTGTCCAGAATGGCTTCTGCTAGACTTATTCTCTGTTGATTTATTGAGTGCTCTTTAATCCTCCAACTAAATTCAGGAGACACTGTGCTTTTCAAAGGCAGAATTAGGCTCTGTGATTAAGGAAAAATTGTCCTATTTAAAGGAGAGAAAAACAAAAGCTCCAAGAGACAATATTTGCAGACGTCTCTGGGCTTGCAGCTTTGTTCTGCAATGCTCCAACTTACTGCTGAGGTGGTCATTTCATTGGCACCAAACTGTAAATTACACCATAGTTACAGCCCTGCTCAATACCTGATACATACTTTATTAGAGAAATTGCACGAATTCTTGGAAACCATAGGTATCTGTTGTGTTGGGAAGCACAGAACAGAGTGCTGTGTTTCCTAAGGGGAATTTCTGAGGTGAACATTGCATGGGTAGTGGATTGCAGACCCCCACAGTCTACAGGAACCCTTTATTTCAGGATCTCTTCCTATTGACATACTGCCTTGGAAGTTCAAGCAAGGCAGCCCATCCACTACTTTCAGTGACAGGCAGGCCTAATTAGCTCATGTAACTATTGTTTGCACTGCTTTATCTTCATTGTTCCTCTGACTTCGCATGCAGGCAACAATTACCAAGCCGGCGGGGACATGCAGAGCTATGCCTGGAATTTCAGTTTAATTAGAGAGGGCACAGACACGAACAGCACTGCTGACTGCAGATGCCTACCTGAGAGGTTTACAGAGGGGTTCCATGTTTGTCTGCTTCTGCTGTGTGTCCCACACTGTGCAAGCTAAGTGTATCAGCTGGCAGGAAGGGCTGTGTGCTCCCTGGCTTTGCCAGGCTCACTGAAATACACCACCTGACTCTCAGGGCCCCCATGCAGACAGCCATATGAAGACTTTTTGGGAAGCTAACAGCAATGCATGTTTAAGGGAACACACCCTTAAACTGATGATTTTCTTCCATCAGCCTCTTCCAAGCCCTTGCTCTATCTTCCCCTGGGAAGGCAAAGATGCTGTTTGGCACATTAGGTGATGAATTTCTGTTTCACTAGGTAGCTTTGTTTGCAGCAAGACCCCTGAAAACAGGGGCATGGCTCGCTCCTCCTGCAGGGCTGAGCTGCCAGGCTGGAGCACAGGGCCATCACGCTGTGTGCTGTCCTGCAAGGAGCCAGCAAGGAGCTGTGTGATACCTTCCACTGCACAGCAGGGCAGGGCAGGGCAGCAGGGCTGCTCTGCTCCCTCTCCTGCCTTAAGAGCTCCTGAGCAGAGCCCTGAGCAGCTCAGCAGAGTGCACAGCAGCCAGGTGGGATGGGCATGCCTGAACTCATATCCCTGACAGGGGAGCGAGTGATGCACACCAGCACAGCTGGCAGCAGGGAGGGGCAGCTCACAGGGAAAGAGAATATGGCTGCTCTGAATAGTTCAGCTGCAGCTGGGTGAGGCTTCAGAATTAGAACCCTAGACCCTTCAGAATTAAACAGACAGACAGTAGCATGTCCAAGACTCATTTACTCAAAGACAAGGGAAGAGTGGTCACAATCTAGGAGGTGATTTCACCTTGGGTGACACAGCCACGTGTCCCCTCGTACTGCAGCCCAGCCCTGACAATCCCCTGTCAACAGAGACCTGCATATCCCTTTGGCTCTATCCTCAGGAGCAGGAGCTCCCACAAGGCAAAATATAAGTGTTAATTTACAAGGTGCTGTAGTGATTTGATTTGATTTTTTAAATAAATACTTGTGTTGCTGAGGCTGTTCTCGCTCACCAGGCGGCCTGCATCACACAGGGACATCAAGGACAGACATTTGCTTAGCCCAAGAATAAAACAAACCAGAGGGACTAATAAAATAAAAAAAGCTGCACAGTTTGAATTTCTTGTAGCTAAACAGGACTTTAGATAGGCATTTGTGGCTGAATGGCCAAGGTGGGGATGTCCAGGGGAAGCAGCAGTACATCACCTGCTGTCTGCTCTGAACAAATCTGCTAGGTTTGTTCTTTTTATATTTCCCAAAGCTTTTTTGGGTGTGTCCTTCCATTCAGTTTTACAGCTGTTCCAATGAAAGCATACATCCGGAAGAGAAAGGGCCTCACTGGGCTTTTCCGTGGCAGTAAATGGTGACACTGGCAGCACTATTTTTGTAACAGAAACATGGTCCCACATATTTTATATTGTCTTGAAATAACAGATTCCCAAGGTTGGAGTCCGAATATAGTGGAACTTCAATGAAGGACCATGCTGGGGTAGAGAAAAAATGAGTCTCCCAGCAGAATGTTCTTTAAAGGTCAGAAAATACTGTAACTGGAAACCTTCTCAAGATAATTTAAAACCCTGGAAGGAATTTAAAACCCTGGAAGTTGAAGGATTATTTAGTCCAGGAGGTACCTGCACCCCCATTTAGAGTCTGAGCAGTTTTAAAGGCTGCTATAATTAACACAGGAGGAGCAGGCAGCTTGGTTTACACACATGAACTGCAGGTTGAACTTTACATGCTTTAAGCTACACCAGATTTTTTTACTAAAGGACAGGAAGGGACAGGATAAGGAAAAGATTCATCTAGCAAAGGGAAACATTTTCAGATTGTAGACTCATGAGATGCCATTTCTGGAAGTGCAAAACTCTGCACTCCCAGCAGGACATCTTCCTTGCGAGCCATCCCTTCGCTGGCACAGCCAGGACAGGGGATTTAGGCAAGAAGCCTCACAGCTCCCTGCCAAATCCTCCTCCCTGTGTGAGCAGCCTGGCAGTTGTTGCTCAGATAAGCTCTGAAGTGAGATGGGGGTGGGGGGGGGCTCTGGGCTGCAGGGAAGCCCCTGCTCCTCCCAGGCACTGCCAAGCCTGGGAACTGCCTCTCCCTGTTCCCTTTGCACCTTGTTCCTGCAGAGAGGGAGCTGCAGCAGAGTGGGCTGGCTGCAGTCCTGACTAGCAGAGACTCTCCAGCAGCACCAGGAGAGATTTCAGACCTAGATAAATCCAGCTTCACGTGTGGGACTGCAGCCTGGAGGATGGAGCAGGTCACAGGCAGGTTCTACAGACTGCACAGCAAAGCAAAAACCTGCAGCTCTGTGCCACTGGCTCAGTGGAGACAAAGAGCAGTTTGTCTCCAAGTGCTTTCTGTCACTGTCTAACAGGATTTAAAAGACTTGAAAGACTTACCAGAAGCATTTCAAATTCCACAGGTGAACCCAGATCTTGTGTGGAAAAGCAGGATCACTTGTGCTATCTCCAGTTCATCTCCCACAGGCATCGAAATAAAGCTATCACCCTAAATTCTCTGGTTTATAGCAACACCACAGTCTCTGAGTATTCAAATGGTAGCAAGTTGTTTTAAAAAACCAAACTATATGTATAAAAAATGTTCAGGGGAAAAAAAAAATCTCCTCCTTTTCCGAAACACCACCTACAGACACTCCCTGACTTTAAAATTCCAATTCCTTCATAAGGTCAGACATCAGTGCTCTTTATATTTACTCCAAACAAGTGCATCAATTACTTTTTCATTTTAATTGACCCACCAGAAGGTGTCTCCTCAATGAGGACCTAATTAGGGGAAGGAGCCTGTGGAAGCAATGTATTAGATCCACCTGGGACAAACTGAAATAAACATCCTCCCCCTCTCATTACACTGCAGTGTAGCCTTCACTTCTCTTCAAAAACCTTTTACTGTTTTTTTTTTTTTTCCTTCTCCAGGTGAGAAAAGCCATGGGAATTCCTTTGTTTTCCCCTCCAGAGCTAGGACTCAGTAGAGTGGCTGGCTGGATGGTTAGCACCTGTATCTTCCTGTGCAGCTCAAATCTGTATTTTGAGTGTGTGCATTCCATCCCCTAGGTACCCATGCCATACCATCAACACATATTTAACTGCTGAAGCCAATTCTCTGTGCTGCCTCAGGAAGGAGGCAGGGTCCAAGCAGAGGCAGGGGCAGCACTGCTCATCCACATCCCAAAGGCTGCAGCATCCATGTGAGGGTGACAATAAAAAAGCAATGTGCACACAGGTGTGTTTTATATCAGTGACCATCTGCAGAAGCATCATTTCCTCAGCTTTTGTGAGATATTGCTGGTACTGGGCTCCTGAAAAATCTGCAGCAATAGGTTTTTTGGTGAGAGTTTGGGTGTATGCTCCCCCCAACCCCCCTCCTTAAGTTAGATGCAAGTTTTCTACTCATTGTGAGGATTTATTGATTATTCAAGGTCTATGGGATAACTAAATATACAGGCTTGGTAGTTGTAGTAGAGATTATTTTAGAAATGCTAACAAGGTGTTAAATCCAAGGAATCCCACTCCTAGTACTCTGTAGGGTCATAAATCAGTGCAGGGGGTATAAATATAAATTTAAAATATAAATTTAAAAATAGCCATTTAAAAATCAGGTACATGACTGTAGCTATTGAGTTTATGTGTCACTTACCCCTCAGCTACTAAGGGTAGAAACTCCCACCCCCTTATGCTCTTTATTTTATACTTGAGTAAAACCATATATAGGTCATTCATATATTCATGGGCTTTTAGTTCATAAGGACTTTTGTGCTGGAATTAAATGGAAATGCATCATTCTGCAAGTATCCCCAGCATTCAAGTGAAGTAAATTCTTGCTATCCCTCCCCTCCCAATGCTAACTAGGAAACAGGGGGCTACCTGCCCTCTGAGTGAGATTTTATTGCTAAAATAGAGTAAAAATTGTTTTAAAACAAAGAACACACATATTTATAGTAAAACTCAAGTTTGTTTTACAATTAGAGAAAAGTCACAAGGTCCCCCAAAAAACCCCATTTTATATATATATGTATTTCGAAAATATATTTAAAAACATAAAAAACTCTAGTTAAACATATATTACGTTAATCAGTACACTTAAATATAGCTCAATTATATTTACAATATGATGCAGTTGCTTTTAAATTTTAATGCCAATTTCAGTATCTTCCCAAAAAAACATAAAATTATATAAATATACAATAAATATTTGTTACACAAGATGAATAATAGAGAACAAGGCCACAGACATGAACTCACAGTTGCAAGAGTCCTTTAACACAGCACTAGGCCTGCTGACATGCATGGAATACTTCTGTCACCAACAGACCACAGCAAGAGTTAATGAAGTTTAATTAAGAGTTTAATGAAGTGATGTGAAGGAAAACCAACCCTCCCCTTTCTGTCTCTGTGTTAACTGAAACTGTCCAGCCTGTGAGCATGGATGTGTAATGTCAGGCATGGCAGAGCTGTGGGGCTACAGGTATCAATAATATCAATGTATCAATCACTATTGCAGGTTAATTGCCAATATCATCAATTATTGATCAGTTATTGAGCACAGAGCTGGCATGTTCTGGGAAATATTGCTCTGGTGTAGGCACCAGGCACAGCTCTCCAGGTTAATTGCCAATATCAGTATCAATAATATCAATTTTTGATCAGTTATTGAGCACAGAGCTGGGCACGTTCTGGGGAATATCACTGTGGTGTAGGTACCAGGCACAGTTCTCCAGGTTAATTGCCAATACCAATAATGTCAATAATATCAATAATATCAATTATAGATCAGTTATTGAGCACAGAGCTGGCATGTTCTCAATCACATCTCTACAATCTCTACATCACTCTGGTGCAGGTACCAGGCACAGTTCTCTGGGCTCCCAGCTCCACCCTCAGTGCCCCCAGCTCTGTGGGCTGTCCTTCACCCTTCTCAAGCCACCATCCCACTCCTCTCATTCTGCCACACCTGCACCACCCCCACTGTGCCAGCTGAGGATTTACAAGTAAAGGATATAGCCACAGTTAACTCTGGGAAGAAAGGAGCTTTATTTCTAGCATGATTTGGGCATTAACACTTCTTTTTTAGAAATTTCTTTGAACTGGCAGTTATTTGATTCCTATATGTGAATTAGACTCCTGTCAGATCCTAGTTATCTCTTGCGGTCTAGATGAGTGATTTGTTTGTTATTCCCACATCAGCATCATCCTTTCCTTCACAGCAGCCAGCCCTTGTTTTGAGAGGAGCTAGTATTACAGCACTTCTCTGCTGCAGGTGAGGAGTGCTGCTGAGAGCAGCTCCTGAGTCATGCTGGCTTTACTCAATGCAAATTACAACACACACACACAGCTGTGGCCCAAGGGGAGCGAAATGCTCAGGCGGAAGGTGTACCTGCCCATGATAAAAATGAACTTTAAGGTCCCTTCCAACACAAAAAAGTCTTTGGTTCTATGATTTAATTTGCATGAAGAGTATCTGAGATGAAGTTTTGAGAATTTCAATAAGGTTTTTTTTTTTTTTCCCTGTGTGGGAAATGCCCATCAGCAATCAATGGGGAAGGCTGAAGTCTGAAGCTCAGGTGGGTCACACAGCCCTCTCTTCTCACTCACAGTCTGGTGTGCACATGACCACTGGCACTTTGACAGGCAGTTGCCCTCAGGAAGGGGCTGCCCTTCTACCCAAAGCAGAAGAATTCGCTGATGTGTCTGTTAGCTTCCAGCATGGGTTTCTGCCAGTGATGACACAAAATCAGTGTTGAATGTGCTCTTCAAAGAGCATTACTGGGGCAAACATATTTCTGAGTCTGAGTTTTAAGAGACAAAGGTTCTACAGCATTCAGAAGCAGATTATATTTTGCAGTATTCTCCTCCTTGTTCAGCTATTTTTTTATCTCTAGGAACTACAAATATAGCCTGAGCCTCCAGTGAGCTCTCTAAGGAGCTATTTCAGTGCTCAGCCAACTGTGGCCAGTGTGCTGTGCACAGCTCTCAGCCTCACAACTTGCCTTTTAAGCAGCACTTCTGTCAGCAGAGGGGGAGCACAGAGTGAACACATCCCTCAGACCTGAGCAAGCTAAGCCAGCTCCTCCAGCACTTGCTCCTCATTCGCTTCCAGAGTGGTTTTTTAGTGCCAGTATTTGTTTCACAGGGTAAGTCTGCCAGCAGAGGTGGAGCCACACAAACACAATGCCAATTGCTTTCTGCTGGAAGCAGCTCCTCTCTGTCCCATTCCCAAGCTGGTTTCCAGGGCTCCTTCAGGCACAGATGCCCCAGAGTTTGCCCACCAACTCTGCAGGCCTGGGGCTGCTGGCATGCTCTTCAGGGGAAGGGCATCCACACACACGGCCAAGCTCTTGCTCTTTAACAGAATGCCTAGGACCACATTCAGTAATGACTGCAACTGGGACAGCCTCAGGCAGTCCAAAGTACTGTTATTTGTTCCCAAACTGGCTAAGCTATAAAGTCCCACAACCAGCCTGATTTCAGACCCTCCATCTTCTTTTCTAGACCATTTTTCTAGTGACACTCTCACCGTGCTTCACCAAGACATTTGATCCAAGCACAGTCTTTTATTATAGGAAAATAATTGCTCTGAACACTATAGAATATTCTCTATATGACAAGCTCCAGTTCTATGGTAAGCGAAATACTTAAAGATCACAACCAATGTCCCTCCAGAAGAAGAAAAGGGGAAAAAAATTTCTCAAACACAATCAAACATGGTATAAGCAAATGCATGTCTCAAAAGACTGAAAATTGAAAAAGAAAGAAAAAAAAGTAAACCCAACAACAACAAACCACCCCCCCCAACAACCAAAAAATCATGTTGCCATACAGTTAACTAAGTGTTGTCTTTAAGCCTGAAGTTCAACAATGTGAAGTGGAACATCACCATTCTTTTTCAGTTGCCTCTTTTTATTATTTTTTGTCAGTAGTCGGACTGCTATTGCAAACACCTTCACAACATACAAAAACCAATTTTTTTTTAAATCCAGAATAAGGTAATGATTTTTTTTGTTTTTCGATCTGATGGGAGTTGAAAAGTAAAAGAGAAACAGTAAAACTATGACAACAGCACCTTGACATTGTTTTAATTTCAACGCTATCAGAAGTTAGAAGCAGTAAACATATATACTAACAGACTAAAGATACTTACTGTCTAAAATGTAAACAGAATGTTTTGGTTCAATTTATTTTTCTGAAAGAGGACAGTTTATCATTAATTCACAATTGAAGCAGCATGCAATTTTATTCTTTTTTTTTTTTTAATTTTTTATATTTTCAATTCTTGGCAACGGCGAGAAACCACAATGTTATGGAGGAATGTAATGCAGACTTTTTTGTTCACTTGATTTTCTTTTTTTTTTTTTTTGTGTGTGTTTTTTTTTTTTTCTTTCTTTGTTTAAACTTGTGCGCAAATGACTATTGTTCCCCTTCAGGTCATGGATATGTTCAATAAATAGATTGTGTAACCACTGTACTGTATAAACTTCAGTCATACATGCAGTCCATAAAATTATTTTTTACCGAATAATTTACCCTGTTATGTATATATACAAATAGATAATTTTGTCTCAATATAATCTATACAACACTAATCCACTATCTTCCCCTTTTAATGGTCAATGTACATACACAAGAAGTGTCTATCCTTATGAAGCGCCAGCCAACTCTCTTTTTGTTATCCATGGTGAGAGCTCTCACGTAAGACTGTGTAGTTCGGCACTGCGAGTTCCAGTGTCTCTTGTCTATGCCCCTGCAGCCCTCCTTTGTGTACCCCTTGGGGTTGCATTTGGTCTCGTAGAAGTATTGTTTCAGCTGGCCTTTGGGCACGGGGACTTTCTCCAGGACGGTGACGGTGGCCCCAGACATGTCCACCGCAGTCTTTTTCTCGGCGGCCGTCACCCACTCGCTGGTGCTGTCGCAGACGCTCAGCTCCCCGCGGCGCGCGGGGTCGGAGTGGCGCCGCACGCGCATGGACATGTTGGCGGCATCCAGGTAGTTTTTGTACTCCTCCAGCAGGAACAGCAGCGGGGGTTCCAAAGGCACTTGGCTGCTTAGCATCACTCGGGATGTGTACAAGTCTGCATCCTTGTTTCCCTCGCTGGGCTGGATGTCCTGCTCCTCGTCTAGAAGCTCCTCTATGACGTGCTCAAAAGTGTCTGCCAAGGATGTCAGTCCCCTGGAACCGGCACTGGGCCCATTTATGCTCTCCAGAGTCCCGTGGGTCCGGAGACCTGGGTAAGCCAAGCTGCCTTGTCCTCTTAGACTGGCTTCTTTCATTGGGGCAGCTTTCAAGCAAGTGAAGTATGAGATAACCATAGTAAAGAAAAGGATGGTCATCACTCTTCTCACTTGGTGGAACTGTAAAAACCAAGAAAAATAAATTAACTTACAAGGTTTGGAGTAATAAAAATTCACCTGAGTTGTCACAAGACTGTGCATTTTCTACAGAGGTGTTCTGCATGCAGTTGCAACTCATTACCAGTGATAAAGCACACTCTTGTTAAAGAGTGTTCTTTAATTTAGAGTTTCAGAAAAAGCACAGGCTGCAGCACAGGCAACATTGATCCCAGCAACTCGGTTCTTATATGCTAAAATCACTCAGTATAAGTATTAGATTAGATACTACACAGATTCCTTATTTACTGACCAATTACACCTATTCCAAGTAACAGCAAAAGCAGAACTGCTATTTAGCAATACAACATTTCACCAATAAAAGACAGCTCCACAGCTGTGAGAGGCAAGACTTCCATTTCAAGTGCAAATGTAAATACTTGATTTTGAGGATGTCTCTATGGCAGAAAATAGTTCATCATTCTGCCCACAAAGAAAAAAAAAAAAAAAAAAAAAGAAAATACTGAGCAGCACCAGGATAAACTGCATTTATGTTTTGAAAGCAATCTTCAAAACTCAGGAAGAAGCCATACAATTCTGAGGTCCCAGCAGGTCAATTTCTCATCCAAATGTAGAAGGTATAGATACATAAATACAGAACAAGAAAACGGCCTGGAGCAGTAAACTTGAGCAGGACAGATGCCTGCATCATGTGAACAGCACAGAAAGGGTGTGCTGGAACACAGAGCTGGGAAGAGCTACACTGAAGTGACAGCAGCAGAACCACTGCTCTGTGCTTCTCCAGGGCCCCACAGCACCTGTTCTGAGGTGGGCAAAGCATTTATTTACACCTAGTTAGAGCCCAGGGGCCATCATGAAACCCAGCATCAACAGCCTTACTGCCATGCTGAAACACAGCAGTTGGCCTGTTTCTCTCACATTCTGCCCCAAATCTGGCATGTGTTAAGGGTTTATGTGCATGCTCATCTCTGTCCTCACTGAGAGGGAAGAGGGAGCACCAGAGAGGAGTGCTGGTAAGGCAACTCCTCACCAGGCTTGGAATCAGCACAGCTCACTCCTGTCAGGACTCCCAGCCGTGGGGAGCTCACATGAACTCCTTCCCAAGTGCTTTGCTAAGGCTGCTCAGGCAGAAATTGTTTCCTCCTCACGTGCAGAGTAGATGCTGTAAGTCCTGTCACAAGAAGCACCCCCAAATCCTGCAGTGACACAGAGCTATGCTTTCTGTCTGATCCCTAGCACTACTACAGCATCTATCACACCAGTTGTTATTTTTTCCCTTCCAATCCCTCTTCTCACCAGTTCTGTTTGCTAGAAAGCAATGGCATTGTTCACATTATTGAAAAAGCAGCTAATGCATGTTTCAGAGCTTTTGAGCTTCATTTGGAAGTACCTCATACTTGGCAACACACGCTGGAGTAAATGCTATTTCTGTTTGCCAACAGGGTGCTATGTAAAAAGACTTTATCTCCAGCAAATGTACTGTGGGAAATGAGCACTCTTATGACTTAAACATGGAAAGGCAATTTATCATAAAACATACAAATAAAATGAAATGTGCACTAGAAAGGCAATGCCCAAAATGTACTTAATGAAGGCAGGGTGGGAAGTGTTCAGGTTTATGCCCATGCCCCCCTCATCTCCAGACCCCCCCACTAAACAAGATTTTGGCCAAGAATCCTTTCTAACCCAGCACAACTCTTCCTTCATCCCTCCATCCCTCTTCCTGTTTAATAATGTTGTTGTGGCATAGATTTATTAAGATTAAACAAACCTGACATCTGTGACTCACAGGAACATAGTGTTTGCTCTAACCATACAAAACATTAATATTTTGCAGTTTTTTTCCTGTTGGGATTTTTAAAACATTCTACAGGGATTATCAGATTTCTTCCTCAAAGGGGAGGAAAAGAGGCATTACAGAGGTGATTTACAAAAGAAGGAAAAAGATTGCTAGTCTTCCTTTACCAAATGAGAGACAAAACAACTCTTCTTGTCTTGAAGATGGGTGGCTCAGCTAACATACAAATGCAGAGCCAGTGGAACAAAAAAATAATATTTATACACTCTCTCTTCAGAGAATTGTTTAATATAAAACCTAAAATGAAAAGAACCCCAAACACACACATCACACTCTGTGGCCACCAGAGCAATGAACAGAAAACAGATCTTCTGGCTCCTAACCAAGTTCCTGTTCTTTTTATGGAAGCAGTGCCAAGAGGTCCTGGTGAGTTCCTGACTCTGTGGGACACAGTCTCTCTGAGCATGAAGGGCACAAGAGAGGGCACAAGGGGCACCAAACAAGCACAGAGCAGAAGTTTGTCCCATCAGGTAAGCACACCAGCTGGAGCTGATCTGTGCTTTTCAAGCTAGACAGGTGAACAAAGGGGAGAAGAACCCTGGAGCAGGCCACATCCTTCACCACTGTCACTAGGCTGTTCACCTCACACAGGGAGAGAACAGAACAGAGGCTGGGCAGCTTCACTCACAACAAGCTGCAAGAAATTGTGTACAACTAGACTGAAAAGCAACAATTTTTAGACAGGCATTACCCAAAAAAACATCCTGATGATACACTGCTTAAAAGCCAGTCCTCTTCCTCCCACTGAAAACTGTAGAAGAGCATGTCAAAGTAAGCTTTAGCAGCACAGATAAAGGAATATTGCCAGCGAGAAACCACAGATCAAACATCTACTGCTCTGCAAGCGAGCCCCAGACTAAGCTGAACTCCAGAAGCAGGATGTAAAAACATTCTTCTCTCTATCTTGACAGTGACTTGAGCACTATACAGAGTCCTTATTTTTGGCAGCAAAATTATATCAAGTGATTTAATACAAGGGTGTAGTATTTTATCACCTGGGAAATATCTTCATTTTAGAGACCATAGCAGTTTCTAAAAATCAACTAGTTTAACAGGCTGTAGCAGAATAAGGTATCTCATGTCACAGGTAGAATCCCATAACCTTTCAGCTATTGTTGAACTGACACATGAATGCATGTGTGTTGGTTTTACCTGGCTTGATTTTTTGATGAGGAGGGAATAAGCCAGCCACAGAAGTGTTTTTGAAATACCTTTTAAGTTTTGAGCCTATTTTGCCCTTAAAGTATTTCTTCCCAATCCTTACCTCAACTCATGAGCCCCTTTGGGTTTTCTTTCCCCCTCCTCTGCTCAGCTATAGCAGAGGAGAATGGCTGAAGAGTTTTTTCCTGGGTGCCTGGCACTTAGCCAGCATCAAACCACGACAGCATGGTTCATCTCTTAATGAGGCAGGACTAATATCCCAATGTAGCACCAATAAGGTCACTAGAACACTTTGGATGGCAGCTTCCAGTCTTTTTCCTCTCTGTTCTCCAACCACCAAACCTTTACTATATCGCAAAGATTAAAGATACTGCCTGTCCCATTACATTGTCCTGTAAACCCCAAACATTAACACATTGTGCACATCCTTCTTATTATGAGCCAGTCAGTGTGCCACCCTGTGTGGAAGGGGAACTGGGCTGGCAACACGGGAGAAAACTATTTTCCTATTTTCCCAGCCTGCTACTACCAAGAGAGGTATTGATCCTTTCTGTGCTGGGCACAGCCACCAGGGAGAAGCCTTGCAAGGAGATGCCCCAGCATTTCTGTGTACATCTGTGCTGGCAGACTGAGCCACCATCCCCCATAGAGGCTCACCACTGGAGCAACCTGGCTGATAATTCATGTTCTGAGGGCATCAATACATCTGCATGCCAGACTAACAGCGTAGCCATGACTACTTGTAGTAGGATGTGCACCCAGCAACACACAATAAAAAAAAAATCACTGATGTCACAACATCACTCTCTAGTCCTACAATACACCCATTTTCCCTCCCTTCTGAGGTGTAGGAGGTTCAGGTCTCTACACCACACCTTCTAGAAACAACAAGTAAAGGCTGCTACCCTTCTGCACTCCTGTTCAGCAACACCTCTGGGCATCAAAGATTGCAGACATCTCTAGGAGAAGAGATCTTGGTCCAGCTGCTGTCCCAGGCACTGAACACCCACTAACATGTACTACACAGATACACACCAGCCTCCCTGAGAGCCTTATGCTGCTCTCTCAGGACATGACATGTGTCCATCAGAAATCACATTTGAGACCAGCTTTGGGAACAAACATTTTTGGAATGTCCCCTCTGCTTTCACGCAGCACAGTGAAGCTGGAGCAATGAAAAGAGGTCACCCACTGGAGTGGATCTCAGGAAGATGTGACCTACTTCACAGCCGAATAAAGTCCAACAGTTACAGCTAGAGTAAGGACACAGAATTGTGGCAGGCATCTCCACTAATGGGAAGCAGGCTCATTAAATGAAGGTCATGTCAATTAGCTACAGCTACTTTACATACGCAGTCAATTACCTTGCTGTACTATTTATTTCAGTATTTGTATTTAATGAAGATTCATCAGGTAATTGTTTTGTTTCATTATTTTTAGGTATTTTAAGCAGAAATCCAGCAGCTTAACAGGTTACATTTCCAGCAAAGGGACCTAAGGAATAGCTGTGACCATGTACTTGCTCTCCTGCATCCCAATATGTGCCATGTGTGTTGAAATAACTTCCAGTAGTGAATAGATTCATGCTTTAATCTCCAGAAAGGAGTGCGTGAAGGAAGATAAAATTAGCAGCAAGTGACATTCGTTTTGTGCCTTGCCATTTTCTAAGATCTTTACACAAAAGTTCAATTTACTAAACCCTACTGAATGCCACAGGCATGAGTTTCTGCTTTATGCATCATTACCAGAGTGTGTGAACGGATATCAAAATAGGATGCATGTCAGCACATGATTTGCAAAGACTAAATGTACTGAGAACAAATACTATTAACCTTTATCACATGCATAACTGGATGTCTGACACACTCGACTTATCCTCAAGGCTATTTATGCAGCAAAGTAGATAATTACATTTTATTACTGCAAATAAAGCACCCACCCCCCAATACATATACACGCACACCCATATCCAATTTGTATTCTTCTAAGTTGGTGCTTCTTGTCAGGAAGAATAAACATATTTTATTTTTATTCTCATGTTGGTTTTCTCTGAGGTAATGAAATCTACTTAAGTCTTAACACCACAGATAGCAGAGACTATGAAGTACTTTGAAGTCCAAGATAAACAGCAAGCAAATTTACGAGCAGTGTTAACTTTAGCTAGAACTTTTAGCATGAGAAATTTACTTTCATCTTATGTTGCTAAATATTGTCTGTGGTACAGCTTTTGAGAGCAAAGAAACTCAAGCAATGTCTATATTGACTCTGGAAAAGCATGTATCTAAAGGAATACAAGGTATTTTTTGTGGGATTCCAAGGTTTTATTGGACTCTCTCCTCAGTACATACAGGAATCACAGCTTCTGACAACCAGAGGTGAGAAAGGACCCAAAGAAAATAATGGCAAAATAATAATGCCATGACATCACAGTCCTGATCCTTCACAGAGCCATGTATCAGTTTCCTACAGACTTTGCTCATACCTTCCTAGACACTCAAGCAGACCTCAAACACTCACTGAGTGAGAACTCAGCTGCTTTAATGAGTGCAGAGCAGATTCATTGCAAACACACTTAATTGCATTTAAATTGGCTAAGTGCAGGACTGCAAGGTGTTCCCAGCAGGATCTCTGTTGGACACACTCAGACCCAGTCTGCCCATACCAGTAAACAGGAAGAATGAGTTTTGACAGTATGCACAAGTGAAGAAATAGACCAGATTCACAGATGGTAGCATATATTTTCAGAGACATCTTTAGAAGAGATGTGCACTTTTTTATGCTGTGATAATGGGAACAGATGATTGATCCAGTGACACACTTACTGCCTTTGCAACTGTTCATGCAGCATACCACACTTGGGGCACTCAAACCAGAGGAAGCTGTGATTCCAGCTGTACTCAAAGGAACTCAGCTCCCAAAGGAGCCCGCATGTGCCACCATTCCCATCAAACACAATATGCTTCACCACAACATTTTTTGGCAAGATTTTGCACTGAAATCCCAAGGTATTCACTGAAATGTCCTCCACAAATAAAAGCACTACCAACAGGTTTATTTCTGCTTTTCAGAGTACCATGGGTAGAGTAACATGCTGCACTTCTATTCCTATGTCAAAAATACTGTACGGTAGAGATGATACTCAAAGCCCAAAACTTGTGCATTAGCAAATTCCAATTTCAAAACTGACTTCAGAAATCTGCATTTATCTCTTTAGAGTATACATCAAGGTATGTTCATGCCATTACTGTGGTCATTCAGAAGTAACATTGAAGCAATCTCTGTGAAAGGAAGGTTCACCTATAGAATAGGGTACATACTTCCCTCCCACCCCCCCCATGAAACCAATCCATTAAGTAATTACTCCATGCCAAGATGCCCTCTCCACGGGGACAGGAAATTATAGTTCTCTGAAATCATTTGCTTCAATGGCCACTAGAGCTTTATAAAATGCTAATTCAACCCGTGTGCTAAAGAGCATTAAGGCAGAACCTCAGACCTTTGAGCAGCATCTGTAGTTTGTCTTCTGTTTCACTAGGGTTCTTTGGTATGAAACACTGCACTGAATCATCGCAGGACTAAGCTATTCTGCCAAGTACACACATGAAGCTCACAGAGGAGTCATGGATAATTGGCACCCAGAAGCAGGAACAGAACAGACCATGTTGTGCAATCTAGCACAAGTTGGATCCCTTAAACAGTGACATATGCCCAGCACCTTGGAACAACCCAGGAGTTCCTGCACCAGTTGAGCTTGGATCTCAGAGTGCCTACAAACTATTGAACAGCATGTGAATCATCCCACACATGCATCTGTTCTGCTGCAAGCAGCAGCTTCCTAGGACCTACAGAATATTAGGCACCCAACAGGAACAAAAGTGAAGACTTGCCAAGGAAAAGAAATGGTTAAAAAGCATGATGATCAGATGGAGCAGTTACCAGTGGTTTGGGCAGGCAGTGCTTTCACCAGGGTGAGGAGTGGAGAGCAAGGGCTATTCCTGCTTGTTGCAAGACTCTTACCTTTACAGACCCTGACTGTGTGTGGTACCACTGTAAGACAATGCCTTGCTTTTAGCCATAGCCAGTAACTTGAAATACAGCTGTACATTGTGATGTGCATGAACCAGAAACCAGAACTGCTTGTTGTGAGAGCCCTGACAGGCATTAAGAGTTCTCCTGCATTTGCTAGTGGAGTTTCAGCCATCTTTTGGCTGTCTGCCCTTGTATGTGGATTTTTCCTGATGCTCAGTCCAGCTGTCAGCATCTCCATGGAAATAATTTCCGTACACAGGGCAAGGAAGAAAAGCTTACTCTGAGGTACCACAGCACTTCCTGGGAGTATTCAAGTCCAAAGTTACATGGAGCAGAACCACAGCAGAAGGAGAAATCTGTAGGTTTGCAGATTTCACCTCAATCAATGTTAACAGAATAATGAGGACTTGTATAAGGATATAAGGATTTGCTTATTGGGAATCAACTGCACTGGGCAGCCAGCCCTGCATGTGTCTTGCTGTGACAACAGCCTTATCTTTGGATATAACACTACTGGAAAATTATGTCAGTATGTTAACATAACTGTACTGAAAACACTTTGGCAAGAAGTGCTCTTTCACCAATGATATTTTACAATGACAATACAGCTTCCCACAGATTTCAAAGCATTATCGTTTTCAGCTTTTTTTCCCCCCCACCTTCTAAGTGGTTTCATGTTGAAATAAGACTTTTGCGCTTCCTATGGCTGGTACTCTATCCCTAATCTATTTTAAAAATCTGGGGGCCAACTTCAGCCAGATTCAGCAGAGGGATACACAGGGTCACCTTGTATAACCAGCATGCAAGCACCTGAGAGTGACCCAAATGAGCTCTTCTCCTCCTCCATCCTTGGGCAAACACCAGTGTATAGGCTTATGGACTTACAACACTGTATTTTCCCATTCATTTCACAAGCTCCACTGAGGGAAAGGGTTTGGAATCCCTAGGACTGAGGAGGGTACATCTGGCAAAAATGCAAGGGTTTGAAAACAATCTTCATTAGTTGTACTGCTCAAGGTACAAACATTTAATGGAACATATAGAAAAAAAAGCCACTCCCTGCAGTCTTACAGGAAAAATTAATTTATCCAACTCCTGCATTCTCCCAGATGTATAATGGTGTAATTTCTTTCACCAAGAAGTGTTACACTGTGATTTCTGTGAATTACACGCACATTGGAACCTTCCCTTTCCTAATTTAAAATGAGGTTACATGGTTCCTGACTTTTCATCACTTGCCACCAGATATACCAGACTGTGGCATCGTGGGGAATTATATCCACAAAAACTATGGAAGCTCCTTGAAGCAGTAAGTTCCAGTGGACCTAATTCTAGTGGACATGATCCCTGCCTGGTATAAATCCACAGTGTTTCATTCATAGATTTATACCAGTTGCAAAGGTGACCAGTATTTATGCAGTCAGAAAATTAGATGGAGTCACAACCTAAACTATAGCTAATACCTGTATCAGAACAAAATGTGACAGGTTCCAGCAAAGCAGCTTCCTCAGGACTCCTGAGGGATACATGGATATTCGGTAACACAGTTTAAAGAGAAAGGAAAAAGCCTTTCTAGGTGTGCAGGCTAGATCTTCTCTTCCCTCACTGATATAAGCACATAAACAGCCTGGACATGTCTATAAAGAGAAGTATTCAAAATCCAGCCCAATACCACCTAATGTTCCTCACTTGGGTGTCCCATTTCATGCACAACCCCCCACTGAAGAAAGTGGCTTTGCTGCTGGCAAAGCACTGTTCTCACTGTAAGAGCCCTTAAGCTCCAAAGGGTAGGATTGTATATGAGATTTCAGTCTTTAAATAAACACGTCTCTAGAAAAACTTCAATACCTGTCCCTTCATGTAAGCAGATCCCACTATGCTGCAGGGAAGGACAGCTTCCCTTCTAATAGCTGGGGGTGGGGGAGGAAAGAGAAAGTTAAAGCAAGAAACATTAAATTACACAATTAGTCTTGGAAACAGCTGAGTATTTTCCCTCTCCCAAACATCTCCACAACATAACAGAATAGCTGTAGAAGTTACCATCCTATTCAAAATCAAAAGCAAAAATGTCACACCAGAGATAATTAGTAGTTACAGAGAGGAAAAGAGGTTGCCAAAGCTAAGAAATGTGGTACTTAAGCTGTTGTGACTCTCCAATTGTACAGCTTTTTGGAGAACGTGCTATCAAAGACTCCAAAGTGCTTTGCAAACACTGAATCCCAACATCATTAGGTGAGAAGGAACTGCATCAGAAACTGTTTTCCTCTGGGTAGCCTAAAGCCCACAAGTATTTTAAACATTTTATCCCAGATTGCAGCAAGTCACTGCTGAAACAAAGGAGAACAGGGGAGCTCTTGCTCAAAACCCTTCAATTCAGCCACTACGCAAAGCTGCCTTTACCACGTGTACCACAGGCATATTTTGCTAATCCCTCCACGGCAATTTAGATGCCTGACACAGAAAGATGCTGATTAAAACCTTAGGGGTATTACTTTGAATACATATGCTAGCTGACTTCCATCTGTGTCATTATTAGTTCCTGACTGTAGGTTAACTATAGGGCATGTTGTCACGAGCCTAAGATGGGGTAGCAGAAACTCCTGCTATTGCCATATGGCTTTTTGTTTCTGCTTGCATTTTTCAGCTTTTAGCCTCATGCTTCCAATTTGTGGGCTCAAGCACTACATAACAAAGAGCAACAAGGAAAACAAAACCAGTGTTAAAATACAAATATTCTTCACCATTAAAACCTCTAAGTTAGATTTGAAATGCAACACAAGTTCCTATCTCATCCAGACCAGAGACTGCTTTTACCTGCAGCAAAATTCTTATGAAATTTTGGGAAGACCTATTCCCATAAAGAAGTACTATTGCACAAGCAGGTATTTACCAGCCCTACAAACACAAACCAGGCAGCTTTGCAAGTACCAAGGGTCATCCTTAATTTAGATAGAATGGAGAACAGCAAGGTTATGCCTACTTGTCATATGGGTAGCAGCACCATCACCATCAAAGCACTAAAAGGAAAAAAGATGACTGAGTTCCAGTCATCTTTATTCCCAATGCACATTCACAGATCCAGCTTTATGTTAAAATACCAATGGCTCAATGCTGTCCTTAAAAAAACTATGGGTCGTGTTTTGACGTATGCCTGATCATGACAAATTACAAAATATGCACAGTATCAGCAGTTCCCCTGCAGCCATTTTCTAGTGAGCACAATTTGAATACTAAAAGGTCTGGTGGCGCTTTGCAACTGAAGACTTGCTCCAAAGTGTTTAATTCAAAGTAGACATGGAAGTTATTTATTGTGTTTTCTAGGTCTCACTGCATACCTGTCCTTCCATTAGCTAAAGGCAGGGAAAATGATTTATAATATTTCCAAGAAAAAGTCTGTAAACTTTGTAACAGCTACAGGAATCAGAGCAGGTTAAAAATATACAACCATTTCCAAGTTAGACAAAATTGATTAAGAACTAGGTGATATGACTTCATGCTTGAAGTTTATTGACTTCAAGATGTTGCCTACAGGTCTGTCACTCTCAAAGGTAGACTTCTTGGAGGCTTAGACTTCTAACTAACTTATTATTAAACATTATTTCTGCCTTTTTTAAAATGGAGGCATGTGGAATTCACTCATTCTTTTGTAACAATCTTGTTCATTGGTGACATTGCTCCTGCTTTCGCAGTTACAATGGCAAAAAAGTTTTTCACAGGGGACAGCAGAAATTTATCATTAGTGCAAAATCAAGAGAGACAAAGGAGTAAAATGAGTCTTTCAAGGAAGGCAGCACATTCGTGACTGTAATGAAATGTGAAGCATCCTTCTTTGCCTCCCATGAAACAAAAACAATCCTTCACCAGTCTACAAGACATAAGCTGACAACAACAACAAAATAATGACATTAACATAAACAGTAGTGTTTATATCTAGAAAAGCAAAAATCCAGAACTTCAGATGTGTTTATTTCTAGTTGTGGTTCAACCCATTATAAAGATAAAGGGTGGTCATGGTGTTCAGGACATTCACAGCTCACCACACTTTCCTGGCACAGGTTCTGGTTAAATCACTCTTGCCAGCTCCAACTTGGTTATTGAACTTGCTTCCTCTTCACAGTGGCTTTCTCAGTACAAATTCTATCAAACAGCATTTCTCTCTCAGCATTTACAGCTCAGTCAAACTGGATCATCAACTCAGAAGGAATGTAAATAGCAAGAGAAGATCCAAGTCTTAATGGAGGCAGCCAGCAGGCAGAATTACCTAGAAATACTTCAAAACAAGTCCTGTCACTCATCCCAACAGCATCCACACACTGCTGTGTCAGAAACACAGTGGAGCCACAACCAACACCAAAGAAGGCTTCAGCCATCTGCTCTTTATCGTTCCTCAGTACGACCTTTTATAATCTTGATCTTGCATGGATTCCACCTGTGTGCCCTCTGCTCCCTTTGGTGATGGGTCAGCATACCTGGGAACTCCATAGCTCATTACTTTTAAGAGTGTTCACCTGTCCTGCACAGCTGTAGCCCATTGGGGATGAGGCTGGGCAGGACAGCTGAACACTTCCAATCACCACAAACTGTGTGCCCACAACACTTCTGTGCTACGCTGAGACCTGTGACTAAGGGGAGAGGCTGGCTTTACTAATCCAGCTTTTCAACAAAGTTTAGATTTAATTTCTTTTCTTCTCAGTGTATCATGTACTGAACACTCTACAAGAGCACTATGGCCAGCGTAAAGATGGATAAACTAAACCATATGGATACTAGATGATGCACCAAGCTTAAAAAGTGAATGACTAAGGAATCCAGAGATCAGAACCCTTAATTTCTTGATCAAGATGAAACAGCATTTCTCCAGGAGCAGTTTAAAAAAAAAACAGGATTTAGATCACATTAGATAAGGCACAATATGCACACAAGATTAAGTTTAACTCACTTTTAAAATATATATAGTAAAGGATTCTGGGTTGAATCTTTTACATGCTGAATTAATAAAGAGCATATAACAGCATTTTGCTCAAGGTTTTGCCTAGTTCAGTTTTTTCCCAGATTCCTCCTACATTCATGCAAAGCCTACTTGTAACTCAGTGCACATACCGGAAAGGTTGAGGCTGATGTGGAACTCCAGTGAGCCAAGAACAGTTTTTCAAACTCTAGTTTGCTATTACAACTCTCACGCACCCTGATATGGTATAAGCAGTTTGCAGTTGCCTCCTGACTTGTGGCAAATATCCCTGCATCACAGCTTCCCACGGGAGAATTCTGTTCCCTCAGAAATTTTGGATTAAACTCTAATCCCAATCCCACTGACAGACTTCAAATATCTTAAGAAATGTAAAAAACCATCACCTGGGAAGTAGCACAGGACATGCAATTAACTAGCAGGTCACATTTTCGGGGATCTGTGAGATGGTGTTATCAGCTCCAGGTTTAGTTGTGTTGGTTTGCTTATTCCAGTAGGCATTTGATAGCTGAGAGCTAGCAGTTATAGAAGTTCCAAAACATACTGTGTCTCTAAGAGTCAAACTGAACATGAAATGAGGAGTTCAGGGGGTAAAAAAAGCTCATTGTTTCCCTCTGTAATCAGAAAACAAATTAAGTAGGGAACACTGCTTTTCTCTCAAATGCAGAGGAAGAAACTCCTATAGCAGTTTGATGTACAAAACGAAAAACCAAGGAGCAGATACTAGTGTATTCTATGTTGTTATATTTGAGATAGTAATAAGTAGCTACATAATTCAACTTAACTTTGATACTTAATTTTTAAATTGAGAAAATTCTCAATCTAATGAAACCAGTCTAAAGGCTGCTAGGTTCATACATTTGGGGAAATCACTTTTTTCTATTCCAGCAAATATATACTAAAGGACAGTCCCCAACAAGCAGACTTCAAAGATGGGATAGGGAACAAAGCTACCTTCACCTGAACTCAAATCCTTAAATCCTAATTCTACATTGCATATTATTGGTGTAGGCTTTACAAAGGCTATGGAGCTTCAGCAGCAGCTGCACCGAACCCTTATAAATTTGACTTGCAAATACTTCTTTAGGTGCAGTCTAAAGTAAATAAGCAAATGCTTTACTGAAAGTGATGCTTCTTTGCTTACCTACTTAAGCCACACAAGGAAGACTGTATAAAACTTAATTACCTGCATCACTAGAACAGCATTCACAGGTAATCATCAATTACAGGGCTAAAAGAGCCTGCACCCATACACTAAATCTATACTGGGGAGTAAGGACTGGGACTGACACATTTTCAAGGTGCAGGCTCCCTTGCCAGAGGCAGCCCGAGCACCATGTGCGGTTGGTGCATCTCTAGGTGGCAGCAGCTGCTCAGATTTTGAGATACTGTAAGATGCTTATCTCAAATTTAGCAACCAGTATCCTTCCATCCTCCTAGAATTGCCTTTCCCAACATGAAATGTGACCCCCTCCCCCATTTCTTCATAATTTATAGTAGTCTGTAGCTGAGTCACAAGGATTTCTGCATTTTCCTAACCAAGTACACAAGAAAAGAAATTAACTGCCAAAGGATTGAGGTAATTTATAGCGTAAAGCATTGAGAGCTTCTAGTCGATCAAAGGACTCAGAGAAACAAATATAAGAACAATCGTGCCTTCTGTTCTCTACAAATGCCACGGCCAGAAATAACTGTCCTAATTAACTGGTTTCAGAACATGACTTCTCTGAAAAATACAATATTCTTACTAAGGAAAGTATACAACTGCTACAGCTTTATGGCAGCTGTCAGCAGGGCATGAAAAATCCCTAAATGAAGTTTCTTTTTGCTGCCTCTGGTTGTGCATGGTACTCATCTTTAGACAGCTGGATCTATTCATAGTCCCTAAATGATGCTGTAAGGGGACATTCCAGTACCCCTGGTATCAGTGTTACCAAGAATTGCAATCACATCAGGCCAGTACCATCCCAGCCAATCTCTGTCCACAGGTTATAAAGGGCAGACATTGTACCTGAGATGAGGTTGGCTTTTTTACTTTTTGGTAAGACTGTTGCCTGGTCAGTCATGCCCACAGCATTTCCAGTATTCCAGACAGTTTTGTGTTCACTGTTGCTGTTGGGGGTAGCAGTTGAACTCCACCAGTCCACAGCTGCCTGACAGTGAGGTCCTGAATGTCGAAAAGGAGAAAAGGCTGAGCCTCACCCTACAGATCACCTACACTTCATACATAAGACTGTTTGCCCTACTCCACATGGACAGCTCCTGCAAACAGTGTTCCTCCCTGGACTGCTCAGCACCTGGAATTGGTAACATGCAAGTTTAAGGTGCCACGGCAGAGTTACCTGCATGCACTGCACAGCAAAATCTGTTATTTATTGTTTGTATTACAAGGGCATTGGTGAGTTCTTGTTGGGTACTAGAAAGAGCAGACCGGCAAGGCTATCTCTGCCTCAAAGAGCCTGCAGCCAAAGGTAAGAGTGAATAGTAGATGGATAAGGAAACACAGGGGCACAGCCTACCAGCCCCATCCCATGTACCAGGCAGTTCACTCAGTGCACACCTGTGCTGCTTCCTAATGGGCCATCACAGCATTCAAGGGCTGTTAGAGAACCTTCCCTGCTGGAACTGAAGACAGTAGGTTATTGGTTAACAGCTCACTTCAACACACAAAACCAGCTTAGCTTCAGTGCCTTTAAAAGCTTCCTTTTAAAGGGTGTTTACAACTAAGGATTACCAAGAATGCCAGTGTATGAATTGATCTAAGAAATGATTGAGAGTTTCCCAATTAAGCAGCATTTTAGCTATTTAGAAGAAACCAAGTGCTCACAACATACCCTTGAAAACAGGTCAAGACAAGTTAGCAATTAACCTATTAAAAGCACATAGCCTTCTCTAGTGGAGCCTCCAACAATTCACACAATGCCTCATTTGAGATTTCTAGTGTAGGCACAGGGCACATTGTTAGAAGAACTTTGCAGCCTTTTATACAAACCAGGAAGGTAGGTATGATAAATACCTTTTTTTTTTTTTTTAATAGGACCATACTTATTGCAAAAGTCACTCGGTGGAGTGACTTGTTTCTCCTCTTCATGCAGTGCTTACCCATAGAAGGATTGAAGGGTCTCCTTATTCCAAGTTTCTTGTGACCTGCTTTTACACGTGCACTCCCTGAGAGAATTCTTATCTGAGCAAAATGTGCAGCTTCTGTGTTTTCCTTACAGCAACAGCAGAGTAAGAGTTGCACAAATACTTCAGCTACTGCAAGGACTTTTTAAGTGCAGCCACTTTCAGCTCAGCACTATCATGTATACAAAGCTTTTAAGCAAAAGCACAGAACCTTATTTTCCCCTATATTTTTTTCACATATTAACGAGCCTTTAAAAACCTTTGCATCTGTGCACATTTTGTAGTATTCCAGCATACTGCAGTACTTTCCAAGCACTACTGTTACAACATAATGCCTTGCTGCTTAACAGCTTGAAGCTACACTTCTTTTTCAGTTTAGTTTTGCTCTGTCCAAGATAAAAGTCCTTTCCCATCTTCCTCCACCATTATATCTGGATTATTCAGATAAAATGCTCTTCATCTTTCTGACCTGGTTTACCCTGATTTCACAGCTACACCACAACAGGATCTACCCTGCAGTTCCGGAAAGCAGAGAGCACTTGCAGCATGAGCAGAAGGCACACTGCTTACAAATGGGTTTTCCCAGACAAGGTTCAGTAAAGCTGAACATTAGTGGTAGTACTACAGCAGAAAATAGATATGTTAGAGTTGAAACAGAGGCGCTGCTTGCTCTGAGACCCAGGTGAGGGACGGCACTCGTTCCTGCAGAACATCGCTGCCTGTCTCCTCCCTTCCCCAGCTCTGTTTACACAGCCAGTGCCCTGGAACTCTGCACACAGGAAGCCGCAGCATCCCCCGGCAGCTGCTGCCTCCTCTCACACGCCAAACTACGGGATCCGCAGCGTGCCTGACGCCAAGGGCATCCCCTCTGCTGACGTCCTTCCATCCCCACACCAACTCTGGGCCATCACTGCGCTGGAGTTCTCACATGAGGGCTTGCAGACAGCAATCGGCCTTGTAAGCAGCGCCCACGATTGACACAAACACGCTACCCAACACAAAAGAGCAGGCAGGTCTTACTTAGGACAGCCACTCGTGTTAACAGAGCGAAGTCCTCACTTTTGTGACCAAAAGGCCATTAAAACTTTGTGCTGTGAAAGTTCCTCCTGCCCACAAGCAGGCGGCTCACTATCCAGCCCTTTGCTTGTACCTATAGACAACCAAGGAAATTCATTTTATCTATTTATCACCATGAATTAAAGATTACAGAAATACTGGCTGAAGAAAAATGTATTGCCAGGATAGATTCTTTGCATTCATTAGAACTGTGTTATTTGAAACATAAATAAGTAATGACTATTGATCTTGCATAACCTCAGAAAAGCTCAAAAGTACAATAAACTGAGAGGAAAAGGACAGATCTTAACTGGAATGTACCAACCAAGACACCAACAGTACCTCTTAAAAATAACCAAGCAAAGCAAGCGTTGCCCACAGCTGTGACACCTCATGCTTTTAATACTAGGGGGAAAAAAAGGAATAAATCTGTGGGACAGCACAAGGTTCCCAAAGTATTAATTGAACCTCTACCGAACCAATTTACCATTTAAGCCTAGGGTTTTTTCCTGGGTGCGGGCGTGTCTGACCCCGATACGAATCCAAAGCCAGAGGTTCGAGGCCAGTCTGCGCTCCTTCCCGAGCCCCAACACCTCCGGCCGCTCCGTGCGCCGCCCTCCCTTCCCCTCGCTGCTGGCGGCACCGGCGGGCTGCCCGCGCCCGCGGACGCTGCAACGGGACGGGCGGAGGAGGAGGCGCCCGCGGCACCGGCTCCCGGAGACGGTGCCGGGCATGCTTCACATTCCAGCGACGGTCCAGCTTCAACAAGTGCATCGCGCC
>JAYDZK010000268.1:417336-433175 GCA_034509185.1 Euphonia xanthogaster
AGCGGGGAGCGGGGCCGGGGGGGGTATCGGTCCGCCCGCGGCGGGATATTGGTTTACTCTGCCGGGTATTAAGCAAGGCCAATCCATTTAAATATCGCTCCCGCGCTGACCTCTCCGTAGTTCGCCTATTAAGAATGCAATCAAGATAATAACAGGCATTGCTTATTAATGAGCGCCCCAGGTAACGTTACACCGGTGACTTTCTGCAGGCGCCCAGCGGGAGCTCAGTCCCGGCGGACCCGAGGCGGCTCTGCCCAGCCCGGGACAGGGACGGGACCGGGACCGGGACCGACAGCGGGGCCGCCCGTCACATCAGCGCCCGCCGGCGGAGTCGGGGCCGAACGCGGAGCCCGAGGATGTCGGGCGGAACGGGCGGCTCGGCTCTGCCCGGCCGCCGGCGGGGAGCATCCTGTACCCCCTGACAAAAATCTGTTTGGCCATCTCCTCCTCCTCCTGTGCGTGCAGCGAGCACAGTAAATTATTGATAGTGGAAATTGAATGGCGGGGGCAATAATGGTATCCCCTGATTGACTGGCTCCATTTGATCTTGGTAAAGACAGAAGGATGGCACGCTCCGGGCTGGGCTGGCTGCCGCGAGCGGGAGCGCACGCGTGTGCCGGCGGCAGGAAGGAGCTGTGGGGGAAGAACTGGCTTCACCTCCTGCCTGGTATGGGCTGTGGTAGCCTTGCCTCTTCTCTTCCCTCTTCCCTCACAGGCAAAATTGGAAACAGCTGATTTTCAGGAGAAGCTAGCTCAACTCTTTCACGAATTGGTTAAAACACGTATTTTTCTACACCTCAAAGCCTGACTGCCATCTAATTTGCAATTAATGCTAAAGGCCCATTCACTCCACGCACTTGTGAAAATTTATTTATCCTAGGAGAAATGTGTGCAACTCGTTGCTGCCCTCAGACAGTCTTGATTGCCCGTGTGCTTTTGCTATGAAACACCTGCATTTATCAGAAAAGTAAAGAAAATAACCCAGGTGTTTGAAATTTGAGTACACCTAAGGCATTCCATATAAACCAGCTTTTAATATATATTAAAGGAAAGATTCCTGGTAGTTAATAACCTTTGCAGCTTTAAGAACTTTAAAAAAAATCATGCTTGACTACCACATCACCATCCTTCTTGCACTTGGAGGTTTGGTTTTGCGTGTTTGAACTAAAAATGTCAGCGAGCGTGAAGACAGTTCTACCTCTTTTTGTCTCAGTGTTTTCCAGTCCAAATCTATCCAATTTATGAGAAAGGAGACATTTTCAAAGCCTTCACTAACAGCCTGGGCCTGAGGAATCATGTCCAGCCCTTGCTGGCTGATGGATAGTCACTAATCCAGGTAGCTCTTTAGGCCAAGTCCTGCTCTGCTATTTCTGTGTTATTCAAATTCTGCCATTGGGGATACATCAACCATTCCTTTCCCCACTCTGATAGACCAGTATAGGCTTTCAACTCCCAGCAACAATGCCAGGTGGATGTTCCAAACCTGTGGTTGTACCTGGAATTTGCAAAGTTGATGTGTGCATTTTATTTTTCTGTTTTAGCCTTCGCTCCACAGTACTGTTTAACTTTCCAGGTATGAAAAGTTAGTGTTAGTGTGGCACGTTTTAAGGCAGCACGTTTTCAGCAGCCTTTTTGCACAGTCACAAAACAGCACAGTTCCAATATTCCATGTTTATAAGGTGGTGTATGCAAGTATTTGGATGATCTAGCAGACAAGTTAAACAGCAGCAAGAGAGGCTACTTTAATCAGCTGTAATGTAATACATTGCACACTTGTTATTCCTGGAGGAAAGGCTCTTCTGCTAGGACACTGCACATGCAGATGAGCAGCAGCAAATATCATGCATTAGAAACACTGCTGGCTTTTTCTTAGGTGTGAAGGAGAAGGGATACACTCTGAAAAAAATCTGCTTGCAATCAGAATTTTTTTTTTTTTAATTTTGGAAAGGAAGCATGTTACAGACAGCCTGACAAGTGCTCACTCTGTGGGAAGCGCTTCAGCTCAGCTCTGCTGAGAACGTGAGGACCATTAATTCCATGCAACCATGAAATTCCCACTTTTCTCTGCTACAAACATGTTGCCTTTTGCATCAGTGTAGAGATTTTCCCAGGGAAGAGGTGTGGTCAGAGGAGCTGCTGATTCTTGCTGGTGTAATCAGCCCTCGGAGCATTATTACCAGCCAGTGCTTGATTACTCAGAAAATGAAAAATAGCGTAAATAATGACTTGTTTGGATTTTTAATGCACATGCAAGCTGGGTTCCATATTGTTAAATTAGACCCTTACTTCCAAGAGAATTTTTATGAATGAACCCCCAAAAATTGTGTCTTCAAGGTACTAGTTTGTGAAGCAAGTGATAGTCCTGGGGACATGGGGACACTGCTCTGATTGGAGCTCCACTCCTTAGTCCATAAAATGCACTATAAATTTGGAGGTTACATGAGCCATCCCCTTTGGGATTTGTGGGATACATAGGACGCAAAGGTCAGGCATCCTGATGTTTTCTGGGTAGATCCAAAAGGAGTTCTCTCTTGTGTCTTCCAGCTATGTTTTCCCCATTTGGATTGCACAGATGTCACATGTAGGATGCTCTTGAAAAGAAAGTCACACCACATTGCATGGGGAAGAAAAGGGCAGGCCGATCCTTTTCTGGTGGTTTCAGATAATTCAGTGTATCAAGCCTCTTGGTGCTGTCCCACTATGCCCACTTTAAGCATTCACCTTGGAACCACATGCTTTTTCTATTCCTGACTAATTAAAATAATTTTTTGCATACACAAATCATACTTCGCCATTTTCCAAACAGCAGCAGAGAAAGAGTATGAGTTGTCAATCAATAAAATGTTGATTTATCCCTGAAGTAATATTGCTTGCAGGAGGGTAAGACCATTGCTTTTTGCTGAATTCAATTTAAACTGTAGCATAGGCACTAATGATGCTGTAGATACTATAAAGAAGAAAGCAGAAGCACGGACACCTGGTTTCTGTCTCAGTGGAGGTTTATGCATTATAGTGATTGATGTATGAAGTCCAAATTTACTGATAAACTAATTATATGATAGTTTGTGGGGCTCTTAAATTCCCCCATTGCAATTGTAGGAGAAGCAATAAAGAAGTCAATATTTGAAAAGAGTAACATTCATAAAAGATACATAATTAGACAAAAGGCTGCAGGTGATTGAGTCTCCCCTCCCCTAGACTGTCTTTACACTCCCCATTTTATTCATGTACTATCTTGGCCTGTTTTTGAATGAGAAAAAGGTCAAGAAGCTGTAATTTGGAATTCTTCTTGCTTGGATGTCAGGAAATATAAACTAATCCTGATTACAAAAAGGACAATGCTATTGATGTACTTGGGTTTTGATGCTACAGGTTTTGTTTTTTTTTTTTTTTTCTGTTTAAAATTTTAATTGGCTGAAGTAATTCCTTACATCATTACAAGCATTTTATATTTGATTATGTTTATTCATGTTTCCTAGTTACCTTTATTTGCTATTTTTTCACATTAAAGAGATGGAAAATTCATGGAAATAAACTTTTCCAACTCCAGCAATGCTAAGAATTGCAGTGGATTATATATACAAGTTATATACACAGCCAGGGTTGCAGACATGGTGCATTTGTAGGATGACTGGGCTATGATGCTGCTCTACAATGATTCAGTGGCTGCAGCACACACAAGAGATGATCCACACCGACATCAGTGTGCTGGAAAAACTTCAGCATCTTTGAGGACCAAAGCCAAATTCTGCGTAACTTTGTAAAATCTTCGTATTTTAGAGGCTTTGACTGAGAGATGATGAGAGAAAGATGGTGGTGGTCACTTGCCCAGCTTTCTCCCTGCATTCAGGGGCTGGCCAAGCTGTGGGCACAGCCCCCGCCAGCCCTCAGTGTTGTGTGTCAATGCCCTGGGGCTGGTGGCTCTTGGGTCTCAGAAGCCCAAGGTTTACATTGCTTCAGCCTACAGAGATGCTGCTGTTCTGGTCTGCAAGCAGCTTGCTGGGTGACCAGAACAGACCCTTACAGTGCCTTAAATAGTGCAGGGTAGCAGCTCTTAATTTCAAGCATAATTTCACCTTTAGTGAACAGCATTTCTTAAGAGGCCTCATTTTAGCAGGGAAAGTAGTAAGTGAAACAACAAGGATGGGAATACAAACCCAAAGATCTTAGACATGGTTTGGAGGCTGCATGTACATAGGATAAAGCAGGAAAACCTACTCTTTGAATCACAGGCACCAAAACCACAACATTTTTCCTGGAGAAAATACCACTTAATAGCTTAGAATTGTCACCCTGCAGTTACAGCAAAAGTGATTTTAAAACTCTAACCAACAATTAAAATAATTGTTTTCTTCTTTTGTCTGCTAAATGTATGCCAGCTTTCCATCCCATGGCAGGATCTCTACCCTGAATCTTGTCCCATGCCTTCTAAGCAGGGATTTCAGCACAATTTATGAGCATGAAACCACTTCTCTGGCAGAGTTCTGTGGTAGGTGCAGATTAGCCTTTTGCAAACAAGGAAATGCATGTGTCTATCACACATCCATCTATTAAGCTGCTCATGAACATACTTGTTTGGTGAGCATGCCAGGTCTGGGTTTGTTCCCTGCCACTGCTCATGTAGCTGTCTCTACTGGCATGAAGTGTAGAAATAGAACGTGTGATATGTGGCAATTACCACCTGCAGTGACCTGAACACACACACACACCAAACCCTCTACATTCAAACCTGAAGTCTGCATGAAGTCCATGCACTGCTGGGACAGAGGGACTCCATAAGCACGCCTGAAGGGCTGCGGGAAGCCAGGAGGATAACTCACCCTTCCTTCTGACACCTGCTCCCATGGCCAGTGTCCAGCCACACCAGGCTTGCCCCACATTGTGGGGTACAAGGCAGCTGTTGAGGATGATGGCACAGAAAAAAAAAGTAAGGAGAAAATTAATCCAACCCCGCAGAAACATTAAAAGTTTGGTTTGTCATTTCCTGATGCTCTGACATTCACTAAAGCTGGCAATTCATCTTCTGAGCATCTCTGCTTTACTGCTGTTGTTTTGGAGGCATTAAACACCCACTACCTGAGCAAAGAGGAAAGTATCTGGCTGTGCCCAGGAGTATCCAGCATAACAGGTGTCTGGCGTGCAGTGCCTGAGCCTCCCTCCCTCACCCCTGACCCTCCTGCTAACAGCCCAGCCAAGGCTCCAGCACAGCAGACAGAAAGGAGGGCATGGGACAAGAACAACAAAAATGCAGACTCTGAGGGAGCAGCAGACATGGGAAAGGAGAAGAAAATCCCCTCTTCCCCAAAGAGGTTGTGTGTGATTCCTTGGGAAACCTGAGCCAGGTGTGGAAAGGTTAGATGGCTGGAAATGCACTCCTGTGACGAATCAGGCCATTGGAGCTCTAGGATTAAAGGAGATCAGAAAACTGGTGGTGCACTTGTGGGTGAAAGGTGTTGGGATTGACTCATCTCTCCTTTCCTCTAAGTATTCAGTGGGTTTCAGTTAGATGCCATATAGTGGATTATTTTTAATATTTAAAGGGATCAGATTCTAAGGGGTTTATAAAGTTAGACAAGCATCTTATCAGAATAGGTTTGTTTATGCCTTAGCAAACCCTGCTCAGTGCATAACTTTGGAGAGCTTATTTTGAGTGTGTGATAAAAATAAGCAAGCCCCAAAATCCCAGGTCCATAGCCCTATGAATGCTCTTTTGCAGCTTATTTCTATTGAAGCCACAAAGATCTCCTCTGGCATCAAGCTCAAGCACTGCCTTGGCCAGGTGCAGCAGCTCAGCGATACTGCCTGAGGGTGATGGGCGATAAGGGATCTGCAGCGAGCAGCTGGGGAGGGGAGGTGCAGGTGGAGCTTGGCATCAGGGCCAGGGGCTGTCCCGGGGTGCCCACCACCCACAGGATCACACTCTGCCAGGAGCTGGCAGGAGGGATCCTCATTGGGTACACAGAAATCCTTGGGAATGCAAAGCATATGTAAACATTAAATAGTTCAGCTGGCTCTCCTGCCCTTCAGGACTTTCAGATTAACATATTTTATGCTGCACTTAGATGGTTGTCTTCCTCTTTCCGAAGGGGTTAAGGTACTTTGGCTCCATCGCTTTTCATAGCTGAGCCACATCAACGCTTTAAACAAGCTGATGTGTTTAAAGGTAAATTCAGGATATTTTTTCTTTAAATAGCATATTGAGTTATTTCACCTAAGAAACAAAACATAAGAGTTCAAAACATTTTCTATGTTAACCACCTAAAGCATTAAAGAGAGAAGTGTCTGCAAAACAGTAGATATTTTTGTTAATTGCAAACTAAAATTATCAATGCAGCAATAGACATTAAAAAGAGTCCTCAAAATGAAACTCAGACCCCACTAGGTTCTCCTTGTCCAGTCACTGTGACTTGTGGCTCAAGAAACAAGTACTGGCTTAGTCACATTAAAGCAAAAGTTTCCCTTGACTGAAACATTTCATTTGTGTGGTGTAATTTCTGTGTGTTGAATACTTGGGATTGTTAATCCTTGGGTAATTTAATGGCTGGAAGCACTGTTGTGTGTTACTGCATTACCCTCTGGAGATCAATGGGAAGCCACGAGTCTGCCCAGGAGTTCTCATTTGTCCGAGTGAAAGGAATGGTCTGCTCATCCATGGCAGAGTGGTGGTGCTCACCCACTCCTCGGGGGCGTGCTAATACACAAAAAATGCAACAAAGAAGGTGCAGACCTCGCTTCCTCTGTTGTCCCACTGCAACACCCAGCTCCAAGGAGCAGGAATTGCACAGGGGCTGTTATTAGCTCTGCAGCAACCTGGTGAAATTATTTCATTGACTTACGTGGCAGAATTGCTTTAAATAGTGCCAGTACAGCTGGGTTTTTGGTACTACTATTGAAACACTACTTTCCTCCTCACTAGCACAGCATGAGGGTAGTTGGATGCATGGCTGGTTCTCTCTCTACAGCATGTGATGTGCTCAGACTATCATTTACAGATGCAGAGAGAGGGGAACAAAACACAGGGTGGGTTTACGACTACTCAGGAATTCAGAAATCCTGAAATATCGACCCACAAAATCAATACTAATTTTAAGCTATTTTAAAATAACTTTCCTCACGTTCCACACAGTTTCTCAAATGAGGAAACACATTGATTTCTCTGCCCCAGCTTGCCCAAGGTCAGGGTGGCTTTTGAGGGGTAAGGGGTGGTTGGGGTGGGCACGTTCAGCAGTGGGGACAGGGCCACCACCACAAACCTCATTTGAATATAATCTTAAGCAATCCTGCATTCTGATGCTCAAAGGCCCTGTATTTTTAGTGTTGGGTATGACTCAAAGAATACCCAAGCAAAATTTACCCCTGGCTTTGGCAGGGCATTTAGTGGGGCCTTGGTGGTTCAGGACTTGTGCCATTAGAGTATAAACTCATAAACAACATAATATACATTTATTTTCTGGACAATGTTTATTTTTCACGTAGTTTATACATCTGAAACATAAATGCTTACAAGGGAGTGTTTTAAACACCTCTTTGTATTTCATTAGCTGGCTGTTTAATCTGCTATAATTTATTGCAAATTGCAGTTTTACTATATGGCCTCATGGTGCCTTTACTTATTTGAACATAAACACCACTGAAGTCAGCAGGAATGCAAAGTTTCTAAATCAGAAGGGAGCCAAATGCTAGGTTTTCAGCAAGGACTTTGCACCAAGGCATTAAACCCCTTATTTTAGACTTTTGTTATGTTTCAGTTTGATGCTTTACCCTGCTATGTGCTCCAAGCAGAATAATTTTCCCTTACAGGCATGTATAGCTCCTTCCCCTTTGGTGTCTTAATTTGGGTTAGAACCCATAATATGAAAAATATACTCAGATATTGCACCTAGAGCACATTGATGAGACCTAAAGAGCTCTTCTGTGAAGGGAATTAAGATCAAAAAGAATGTGGAATTTAAATATTCAACATTTCTTCTTGGATATGAAACATAAAAATTGTTTTGATGCAAAAGTTCTTGTGACAGAATACGTTACTTAGACTCTGAGACCATATTAGGATAAAATGCCTTTTTTATATAGGAATTGCACTCCTTCATATGGAAATTATGACATTTTGTCTATTGCTTCTTACTACAAATGTGTAAAGGATCTGTTAAAAATATTCTTTTAAGAAGTTGTATTAAGATAAAAGAAGGTAAATAAGAGCCAGTACAATTTTCAGGATTATTTCTGATTAGTTTCTTGATTTAGACCCCATTAGCTGCCAGAAAATTGCACCGACAACCAGAGCAGGGGAAGCATGTAGCTGACACCACAGTTCACTTTGCAGCTGGGGTTTGCTGTGCTTTTGTCAGAGCCTCACCCTGGCAGAAAAGGAACACTGTGTTAATTCCATGAACTGATGGCTTACAGAGACCCAGGGAAAAGGGCTCAGCCTGAGTGCTGACACAAATGAAAGATAAGCAGATGAAATACACATTCTCATGGTCTGACAAACTGCTACTAGACCTTCATCAACATTAACTGATCGATTTTTAACTGACCATTCATCTTTACTAACACCCCACGAAAAGCATGGGCTGGGAGGGTGGTGGGCAGCTTCCCCCAGCAAGGCTTCAAGTAAAGGGGGCAGGACACTTGCAGATGGCTGAGGGATTGCCAGATTGCCTGTTGGGAAGGCAAAGGCAAAGGGAAGAGCTTTCACCCTGTGCTCTTCCACACTAGGCAAGACTCAGTGCTATTTCTTTTCCATCCAAGAACTGCTCCCCTAGTGTGGGAGGGCTCCAGCCAGGACTCCAGCACTCTCCACCACTTCTGCTTGCCCTTCCCACACCTTCTCGCTGGCAGAGCCCCATGGAGGTCCCAGGAGCCCTGCAGGCAGGGTCTGAGGCCAGTGAGAGCCCCAGGCAGCTGCCACACCAGGGCCTCTGGAGGGTCAGGAGCTGAGCCAGTACATGGCTTTGGTCCTGCCCTGTTGCTCTTGGACAGGCTGATGCATCTTAAGAAAAGCATTTGGAAAGGTTCATCATGGGATGCATCACACCCATCAGCCATTTCAGAGACCTTTTCCATCAGGGGACTGTGAATTTGCACTCTGCATCCTTTCTCCTGGCTTGAAGTGAATGCCTCACATTAGTCTGAATTTCTTCCCTCTTTGTCCCTACAGAAAATGAATAGGAAATTCTGGCCATTCCAAATGAACTTCCTAGCTTTGTCTTTTTAAAGACTTGGACTTCTTGTCAAATGTTCTGGCTTCCTTAAAATTTGGGAGCCAGCAGAATTTTCTTAAGGGACTGATGTAGAAATACTTTGATGGGAAAGTAGATGATAAAAATAACTCTTAGGTGCCAAAGGCAGTGGACTGGGAATTAAAAGCTCTTCTGAAGTCAGAAACATTTGTGTCTTTGAAAGAGCTCAGAAAAAGAGGTGAGAAAAGCTATGAGCATGGCTGGACAGCTGACTGAATCCAGGTGAAGGATTTGGGAAAGGAAAACAACAGGTGGTGGGCAGGAAGGGCCTGAGAATCAGATCTGCCTGGGGAATAGCCCGTGGATAGAGTGACTGGTGCAGGAGCAAACACAAAGAAAAGAGGTGAAACTAGGATTAAACTTTACCTCTTGCTACCAGCAAGATCTTTGTGAAAGACTTATGGACAGCAATTAAACCCCTCAAAAACCAAAACTAGGGGAAAATCCTGGAATGAAGTACTTGCTTCCTCAGAAGAGGATGAGAACAAAACCTGTGGCAGAGGTTATTCATGTCACTTTAAAAAGTGTTCAAAAACAGTGGTCAATGATAAGTGTGCTGCGAGCACTTAAAATATCTCAGTAAATAAACCAAATTTAGGGCACAAAAAGACATTCATATCAAAAATACTGTAAGATTCACTCTTTCTGTGGATGACCAATAGATACAGTAGCTATTTTTCCTTTCTAATGCAATAAATTTTCAGCAATATAATAAAGGGTATCACACTTCAAGCTACAACAAGAGACTGGTACAGTAGCAAAAGACTTTTGAGATGTATCAGCATCCACTGGAAAATTTCAAACCTAGAATTTAGCCTCGTTTAAAAACTGCTAAGTCTTTTTGCTTTCCTGGTCAATACTATATTATCAGCTATCTGTTCACAAACTTCAGCCAAATACTCTCTCAGATGGTTTTACAGACTTTTGGCAGGTGTGAGTGAACATGTATTTTACAGAGAAAATCAACACATGAGCAGCTCCAGCCTCTTGACCTCTGCTCATGTCTCTTGCTTCATCCCATTCTCAGTAGAGTTGGTTGGGTTTCAAAAGGTATTTGCTGTCAGAAACCAGCTGCCTTTTTTTTTTCTTTCCTTTGGTAGCCACCTGTTTACCTGAAATCCATTAAATCCATTGTCTTTTCATGATATTGTTTGGGTTTGATCTGAATATTTTATCAAATGCCATTGTCAGATTATTGATGATAGCTTTAGACAGAAGTACTGAAAGCCTCTTTGAATACTCTGTTAAACAATATAGAACTCAGTTTGTGCTGAAAATATCAGAAAAAATTAATTTTGAAATGTCAAATATTTTCCCAGCTCTGACTGCCTTGACAATGCATGGCCTTTTCTGATTCCTGAGAGTAAATCTGAATGGGAGCTAAGTGACAGATGCAGAACTGCTTGTGGGCCACCATACAACCTCCTCCTCCTGCTGCTGTTTCAAGGGGTGAAACACGTAAAAGG
The DNA here is from genome assembly GCA_034509185.1 of Euphonia xanthogaster. Classification (NCBI taxonomy): domain Eukaryota; kingdom Metazoa; phylum Chordata; class Aves; order Passeriformes; family Fringillidae; genus Euphonia; species Euphonia xanthogaster. The sequence goes on from JAYDZK010000268.1 coordinate 428,045, forward strand.
ATAAAGAAACCTGAATGCAGGATCAGGGCTGACGTCAATATTTTGACATTTCCATAGCTGTACAGGTTTAGTGGCTCTAATATTAGAATAAAACACTGCAAGAGATAGTATGTGAAGCTATACTGCTATGCCTTGTCTTAGACTTGAGCAGTAACCATCTGAACAGCCTCTATCATTCTCTTTCCATTCTCAAATGTTTCTTAAAAACATATCCTTCAGATAAAAGGTTGTGAGCTTTGTGGTTGGGTTTTGCTCTGGTTTAAATTGATGGCATATTTTCCCTCACTCAGTGCTCAGGGCGGGAGCTTGGTACCACCTCTGCATGGCTGCTGAAAAAATGGAGGTGAAGGGGCTGGAAGGATCTACCACACAGAACACAAGCTGCACAGGAGCTTGGCTTTACTGTGGCTCATCAAAGGAACCAGCCTGGCTGCTCTTCCCTCCTGTTTGCCTCTGGAGAGCACAAACACAAACACACACACACACACACACACACAGAAAGGCAGCCCCCTTTCACAGACACTGCCTATGTGCCACTTCTACTCTTGCCAAAGAGAGAAAAGTTTATCCTGAAGCCTTCCCATTGCCAGGGTCCCTTCCACCTCAGCATGCTTCACCCTTTTTTTTTTTCAACTGCTTCAGTTTGCAGCTTACCATTTGTTATAATAATGGAGTCTAGTGAAAAGCTTGTGGTCCCATAAACTTTGGTCATAATTTTAACTGTGTCAGCTTTAAAAAGTCAGTATCTGCCTCATCAAAGGGCAATCATGTCCAGTGTGGGTGTCTCTGTCAATTGTGTTCTGAACTGCAGCAATAATCCAACCAAACCATGCAAAGATCTTTTCTACACCCACATTTCTTAATTATCATCATGAGACTGAGGTAGCTGAGACCAGATCTATAATGTTTTCTGGATGTCAAAATGCCCACACACCTTCTGTAATCCTTGTGCTACCAGCCCCCTTTCATATTGCTTTTAGCTGGTCCATCTAATTATCTACTACCATAACTTTTTACTGCATTATTCCCAAATCCCACAAAGGCTCTGTTTAACAAAGAAGAAACAACTGGTCTGATGAGACCTCCTTAACTGAACAATCCTATTAACATTTTAGTGGATGATAAACCCCTCTTCATCCCTTTCAGAAATGAACCATTTTTCTTACAGTCAGGGAAGACCTAGGCCCTTGAAAGTCTCTGCATACATTGCATCCATAAAGAATGCAATTTCTTGGGAGCTTTGGGGTCTACTGTTCATTTGGAGAATAAATAACTTTGTTATTTTCACATGTGCTGTAGTCAATAAGGATCTGGAATGTGAAAGTAGCAAAAATGTTATGACTTAATGAACACGTTGCAAAATCATTCTTGCCAAACGTCAAAATAAATTGGAGGCAAGAGTGCATGGTTTATGCTTGTTTAACTGGGGGTTTGAGTGCTATTTTGGGAAGGAAAAGAAAAAAAAAAAAAAAAGACAGGCCACACTATGAAAAAGCAGGGGGAATAGAAAGTGTACACTTGGCCACTCATGGCAAGAGCTTGGCCCGCTACAGTCCCTGCATCAGTGCTCCTCACAAGAGCCAACAGAGCAGCCTGTGGCTCTGGGGAACCCACTCACTGACAGCACAGCTGGCTCTGGGGCATGGCCCTGGCCCCAGGGCTCTGCCCCAGCCAAGACAGGGCAGGGTCAGGCCCCACAGCCCAGCTGGACCCACATCCCTGCCCCTCTGAAAGCACCAGGCTATGCCAGGGTGAAGATGATTCACACCCATCAGCCATTTCAGAGACTTTTCCCATCAGGGGACTGTGAATTTGCACTCTGCATGAGAACAATGAAATTTAAATGACAACAGGGATAACGTGACTGGAACCAGATGTGCTTCTGCTGGAGACTCCTGTGCCATGTCTGGTCATTGCCACAGGGATCCCACTGATGCCACTTCTGGCATAGTTGTGCTGAGAAGAGCAGGTTGTGCCTATATTGCAGAGAGTTTTCTGTTTGTCCAAGCAATGAGCAGCTTCAAAGGTCTAAGTTTAGAAATACCTACACCGCTGAGGACCTGATCCTTTGAACACCAAAGCATGTCACAGCTATTTTCCCTTTGAGATTGCCTGGGGAAAAGACCAATTAGGATTACATGATAAGTAAAATTATTCCCATTCGTACATGGTTGGGACAATAGGTCTCTCCAACTGCATATTCAAAAGGAGATCAAAGCAACATTGTTCTTTTGCAGTTAGATTTTGACTTATTTATGTTTTCCCCCATTATGTGCCTGTTCCAGCAGCACCAAGAGGCCACAGGCATGTGCTTCTTACTTCCCCTCTACATCTAGTAATGGGAGTGCCATGAAAGTGCCTCTATTTCTGGCTGCCTGCATGAAAATGTGTGGATACATATATGTGGCTTTCACTTATTTTACTTCACGACACAAGGAGGGAGGGAAAATCATTTTCATACACCTACATCTATCACAAAGCAACTAAGAATAGAAGCAATATTGAGACAGATGGAAATGTTAATGGTGACAGCTCACAAGCAAGAATCACACATTTGTGAAATAATGAAATGGGTGGGCAGTTGTTATATGAACTCCATGTCAGTCGGTATGTTTTCCTGGCTATCATTTTGCAGAAGTATGTCTCAGAGATATTTTCAGTTCATGGGAGAAGCCTGTGCCCTACCCTACACCTTGCTGCTGGTATGTGGGTGTAGGAATTCACCAAAGGTGGCGAGCAGCTTGCCAGTGACCCTGCTCATCACATGCCCTGGGGGCTGCAGGATGTTCCCTGACATTTCCCTGCCAGGGCACTTCACTACTCCTAACAATGTGGTGGGAGAGATGCAGAAGGGAAGGGTAAAAATATTTGGAAAACCAAACATGAGAGGAACATGGGATACCCACACTTGTTTCAAAATCTTACTTCCAGGCATACAAGTATTACCTTTTCTTTGACATTTCATCTGCCCATCTTCTGCAGTCCTTATTGTTAGCTGGACTTGCTGACCACAAACAAAAATGAGCATTACAAAACCAGCCCTGCATTTCTCCACTCTTCCTTTCTAGCTCTCCATGCCCCAAAAGCCATCAAATCCATTTTAAGGACCACTTTGACAAGCTTGCTTTTGCTAGCCCCAGTTTCTTAGCCCCAATCTAATGTTAGCTCAAAGGGGAGGGAGCCGTGAAAGTGTCTTTTCAGACGTATTTTACCTTGCACTACCTGTCTCATTCCCAAGGTCTGGGGAATCTACTGATTTTCAACAACTTTGATAGGTACTGTTTCTTGCAGATGCTGTTTACTGCACTTGACGTTACTATTTTTTGCCAGAGGAATTAACTAGTTCTCCTGAAATCTTAGGGATGCTCTCTTTGTTTGCATATTTGATTACAATAAAATAAATTCTAGCAGCTACATTTTCAAGTGCTTAGTGGTGATTTACTACAATGATTCATGGTAAGACTTACAGCTCCAAGAAAAATCTGTCCCTCGAGATTTATCCACCTTTCCAGAATTTCTCATGGCAGGGCAACCATATGCCACTGTATTCAGGAAGCAACTTATGGTTACTGAATGGCAGCCAGTCTGCATTTTCTTAGTGCATTTCTAAGAGCTCAACAGCATTAATGTGATAAAGAAAAAAAAAAAAAAAGGACTCTCTGTACAAAGCCAAATGTATGCATCCAGCCACCTCAGATTAATGAAATGCTAGACATTAATCCACTGGCATACATGCCTGTGAATGCTGGCCACTAAAAATAAATAGTGAGAAATATCAGACCTTTTGAAACAGGAAATTGTTAGCTATCCTGAAAATCAAAAGGTTATCCAAATGGTGAGCTGCTGAGAATGGCAAACTTGCATAGAGACAAGGCCTGTGTCAAACACCATCTATTATAAAAAACCATCTCATGCTGGGCACAGACACCTGACAGACACCAAATCACTGAAGACAACACTTGTGGTACCAGGTAAAAGAAAACCTTAAAAAAGAGGCAAAAAAAGACTGCCACAGCAAAACTTTGGAGGATGAAGACATAGACCAAGGACATTGGCCATTTTACAGTACCATAACTGTAAGAGATGAAAGGTGGTGATGAACCACCACCAAAGCAGTGACAGCTCCTGGAGAAACATGAGATACTAAAAATCAATAAAGCTACTTGCAGATGAAGGTATGAGTCACCAGGATGGGACCAAAAACGGCCTGTGTCATTTGTTAGCAGCCGTCCATCCCATGCCTCTCTGCAGAGAATTATTAGAATTCCAAAGAAACATGGCAACAGAGGCAGAAAGGGAAATGATAGAGTTTTTTAAGAGGTGGCAAGAAAGTAATGGGTGCAAACTTAAAATACAGGAAGATACACAAAATTATGCATGGAGTGGAAAATTCATATAACTAGAAGCTCCTTGACAACCTCCTAGATAACAGAAAAAAAATATTTTGGGAAGTGGGTAGATTTTTAGTAGGGCTCGTCAACCTCTAGTTCAGAGTAGATGTATTGAAATATTAGCTCTACCACATTACTTTTTCCTAAGTGAAAAAGGGTCAGAGGACATTTCATTATGAATTTAATGAGACCAATACTGCAAATCATGAGTGTTTGAGTGTCACCCAGCCTCCTGACGAAGGATGCTGCTGAGATCTGGCTCTTCTCTGGCTCCTCTCTTCTCGCCTTAAGAACTGCCTCCTACGGCACCCTGACAGGTATCTCCAGCAAACGCAAGTTCTCCAGGTGGAAATGGAAAAATCCACGGAGGGATGCTGCCCGCTCCCTCCTCCGGCCGGCCCAGGGGGTAAAGGGGGACGGCACTAAGCCAAGGCCGCCGGTAGCGCATCTCCCAGGGAGGAGAGCGGCTGCTCCCCTTTACCGACCGGACCCCGGAGCGGACACTGCCGCAGCAGAGGCGGCAGATGACCGACTTCGGAGCGAACCCCTCCGGAGCCGTCCTGCGACACCTGCATTTTGGCTGCGCCGTGTCCGGTGCGGCTCCGCTGCCGTCCAGGGGCTGCCGCCGAGCAGCTGCGCCCGTGCCGCGGGGTGGAGGGGGCGGCAGAGGGGCGGCATCCCCGGCGCCCCAATCCCCGCGGTACCGCGCCCCGTTTCCGCAGGACGGAGCCTCCCGGGGG
>JAYDZK010000268.1:433550-444486 GCA_034509185.1 Euphonia xanthogaster
TTCCCCGGGCGGAGGAGCGCGGTGTGTGCGGAGCGGGCACGGCGGGGCTCCTGACGGGCTCTGCTGGCGGGAAGGCGCTCCCCCGGCGGCGCGGGGAGCGGGGGAGGGGGCGATGCACAGCCTCCGTGCGGAGCCGGAGACCCCCTGAGCCTCTCTACCTGCGAGCGCTGCTGCTGCCGCCGCGGCTTCGCCAAACTGCTGACTTTCCAGAGCTTATTTTTAGCCCGGAGACTAAATATTATTAGCTACATTTCTACGTAGGAAGAATCGGAAGCGTGGGGAGGGGTGGGGGGAGGCACTAGAGATAGGGAGGGAGATGAGCAGAAAGCTTATCCGAATGATCTCCAGTTGGGGGGGCTGCGTTTGGGTTTCAGCCTTGCCAAAAGCGCGCACACACACACGCACACACACCATTAATTATAGCAAAGTAGATGCGGATATTGGATCATCAGCAATACATGCACGGCTCTCCCTTTGAGCCATAGGTTGCGTATACGGAGGGGTCAGCTAATCTCCGTGTAGGTAAAGATCAGCTGCGTCCCTTTATCTGTGAAAGATCAGTCCTGCACAGTGCCAGCTAGAGCTCAGCTGCATCTCTTTAGCTATGCAAAATCAACTTGCATCCTTAGCCAGGGGGAAAAAAAAATCCGTCGCATCTGCTTCTTTCGGTAAAGATCAGTTGCATCTCTGCCCAAAGCATGCACACACACATAGACGAGATTCCCAGGTTAAATCAGGCACAACTTAAGTTAACTCGTAGTTAAATCTCATCCAGCTTTTCCTTCCTTCCTCCTCTAGCCTTCACACACATCAAGCAGCCAGCAAGGTAACAAAACTAGGCGAAGAGCAGGCGCCCATCCCCGCACCACAGAGAGGGAGAGGCAGGAGCCAGAGGGGCCGCCGGGGGTGTCCCCCCGTGCTTACCTTGGTTACAGCTAACACCACGAGCAGTGGCTAGATCGCGGAGATAAATACTGGCATTTCCCAAAGTTGACACCGTCAAACCAACCCCCGGAGCTTGCAAGACTCTTTTTTTTTTTTTCCTTTATCCCTCCTCTCTTGTTCCTATTCCAGTCCGCACCGCTAGGAATTCAACTTAGCCCAGCTCTAGCGGGGCGAGAGGGCGTCGGGCGTGGAGGGGAGGGGAGTGGAAGGACCGAGGCTTGGCGGGGGAGGGAAGCCGGCACCCAGCGCCGCCGCTGGCTCCCCGCGCCGCCGGGTCGCGGAGCAATGCGGAGCCGACCCCCGCCGCCGCTGTCCAGGGTGCTGCGGCCGCCGCCTCCCCGCTCCGCTCCCGCCCGTCACGTGCCGCTCCGCGCCCCCTCCGGGGCAACCCCGAGCCCCCGGCCCCCCCGGCGGAGGCGGCGGTGCCCGCCGAGAGACGGGCGAGAGCCCGGCGGCAGCCCGGCCGCCGCAGCTGCAAGTTTGTGTCTCAGACGCGCCGTTTCCATCGCAGCCCTAAATCAAAGAGCGCCGCAATTAAAGTTACACCGTCTAAAGCACAATTCTCCCGGCCTCCGCGGGTTACGCTCTTTGGCGTATTAAGTACTAGAAAGCCGAGCCCGTGTTATCAGATCCTGTCGTTAAGGAGCATCTCGAGCTTTTTGGTGTAGTTGTTCTGTTCCTCTCTCCAGGTATTAAAAATAAGCTTTTTTTTGTAGGTACTCACCATTGTTTCTTTGCTGTCCTGGAGACAGAAGTGGTTTAAAATCCAGTCTCTCCAACAGATGCTGGAAGGTAATGTGTCTTGTTTGAAGTCATCATGTGAGAACTTCTGCTTTGCTCAGTGGATCGCCCACCACTTGGTGTGACTTATGAATCTAATAACCCTTTGCAATATCCGCAAGCTTAAACTCTCCACCACCTTGGTGCCTACAGAAGACAGAAAGCAACTGGCAGGGAGTTTTAAAAACCTATAGATTTACGCAAACGCCTTAGCTCAGAGTCACGTTTCCCTCTGAGTTCTTACGCGATCTTAATGAATGAGAGGGGTTACCAACCAATACAGTATAAAACGTGATCGCAGCCGCCTCCCAGGAAACCGGAGCGGGACACCAAGTTCCCGAGCGAAGTCCTGGCCGGCCGGGCGCGTTGCGCAGCGAGCCCTGACTCCCACCGCCCTCCTTCCACCTCCCGGCTCTCACCCGGGGCCGCGCAAGGCAAGCCGGCTCCGGAGATTTACGTTCGGGCCAGGTAAGTCAGCATTTGGGGGGTTGTTCGTTTGTTTGTTCGTTTGAATGTCACGTTCACCGCGCTCTCACGGGAAGTGCTCCAGGGACTTGTTGCATACTAGGTCCTGCCACAAGACGAGCATGGCACAGTTGCCAAGACGAGTTCCTTTCCGAAACCCCTGCCTTTCCCGAGCTGCAACTTCCCGCACGCTTTTCCTCCCCCTCCTCCCTCCGCCCTCGCCGGGAGGCGCATCCCGGGGGCGGGCTGCTCGGCCGGCCGGCACTGAGCCCCTGCCGCCGCCAAGGCAGAGCTCGGGAGGGGAGCATCCCCGGCATCTGCCTTTGCTCCCCCCTTCTCCCCTTCTCCCCCAGCAGCGCCCCGGCTCCGCCCGTGATTTCTATGGCCAAGTCAATTCCGGTCTGCTTGCGTTGGGAGAACGCCCGCACACCTGGGTGCCACTGCAGCCCCCTTCCCCGAGAGAGGTGGCCGAGCCCCAGGGTTACTCCTGCCAAGGATCACGAAGTCCCCGTCCCCATCTTTTCTTGGCCATCTGGGGTTTATTCTCAGCGGCTGCCCTGCCTCCCCGGCTCCGAGAGCCCCGCGGGAGCGGTGCGGGAAGGGCTGTGGGAAGTGGTGGGGCGGGTTTCTTCGCTTTGAAGGCGAATTGCGGTCAACTGAACCTGGATTTGCCAAAGTTTATGGGCGCTGCCTCTCATAAGGAAAAAGAGACCAAGACCGAGGAGCTCCTCGTCCACTCCCGTTCTCTCCTGAGTGTTGGAATTACATTTATGGGTCATTTCTCTCCCAAGCACCCGTTTCTCCCGTCTCCCAGTCCCAGGTACGTCCGCCTGGGAGCCAAAGCAAGCAGCCTCTTCCATGACAACCATCTATGTTGATCTATGCAGTAACCAGCAGATGCTGCCCTAAGACTGGTACAGCTGGTACTTTCCTGCCTCGGCTGTCCTGGGGACAAGGTGTTAGAAGAAAAGTCAAGTGGCATCCAGCAAAGCTGCCCTGAGGAGAGCCACGGAGCCCCCTCAGTGCATCACACCCTGCCCGTGTGCCATGTGTAGGCAGAGCCTGCTGCCAGTGTAACATTGCACCCGGCAGATCACCCTGCCACTGACACGGTGTCACACGTCCTCAAGGGCTGATCCTCAGGCAGGAAGCTGAAGTTTTCTTCCAACAGTTGGAAGTACTCATAGTTAGTGTTAATACTTTAATACTGGTCAGGAACACCAGTTTTAAGTGGCATTAAAGCTGGAAAAAAAAAAAGCCAAAGTGTTTCAACAAGTGCTAAGACTGCAATGAGTTCGGCTTTCTCCCACATTCTTCTAAGCAACTTGCTCCTGCCTCTTCCTTAGGGGAATAAAATAATTTGGTAGTATCTACTTTGGGTAGCAAGTTGCACAATTCACATTTTGACTACATAAACACATATCTAAATCTTAAAGGTTTCTGACCCTGTGGTGTCCTCAGTGTTTTATAGAGAGAACTTCACAAAGTTATCATTTAGAACACATTTCTACATACTTATTTTAGAGCTCAAGAAACATAGTCTTTGAGAAAATAATTCCCTCTGTAGTGCTTGTAAGAAAGTACTTTGCAGCACTGTTCCTCCCTACTTCTCATTTCACTAACTTCTAGGTATCTTCATTTTCTGATGAAGGTCTCAGTTGTTAGAGATGCCCGGGAGAAATCTTTGGTGACTTGTAGTATCATATTGATGTAATAACGTTAAATTTACAACAAAAAAACCTTCCACAAAGCTTCCCAGGAGGTCCAGAGCAGGAAGTAGCTTGGTGTCATTTCAGCCCTGTGCAGATGCATTGTTTACAGGAGACTGATGGGGTTTGCCAGCAGTGATAATGCAGGGCCCTGCCTGGGAGACCTTGTGTTTGCTGGGGATGCCTGTTGGCGTGCCACGTTGGACAGAGCCACAAGCAAAGTTACTTCTTTGGACAGCTAACTAGAAGAGCTCCTGGTCAGTATTTCTGCTGAAGGACAGGACCTCCCTGGGGATAGGTGACAACTGATAACAGATCTCATTCTCAATAGACCAAATTAAGCATGTGTTTGCTGAAGGGTTTGCTTTAGATAGTGTCAGTGTAACAATCAATGAAATAAACTGGGCTGTAATCAAGGGAATGGTACAAAACTCTATGGAAAAACAAAAGGTCATTGGTAGGGTAGTACGGGATGCTGTGGAGAACAGGAATTACCTGGCCAAAGACGAGTAGGAGGAGGCAGTATGAAACAATCAGAGTTCTTTCCTTGTAGGGGCACTCACAGGTGAGAGAAGAGCCCAAGTCATTCTGCTTGGCCAGAAGTTGAGACACCAGTCAATTCACCAGTGAATCCTCTGTCAGGGATTCCTGCAAGAAGGACACTAGAAAGTGGATGACTAGAATTAAACCTAAATGCCTGTTGAGTTTCAAGGCATTTCCTTTCCCTATGTCTTGTTTCCAGCCATGGTTTTTTTTTTTTTCCCCTCTGGAAGACCTTATCCCCAGGCCATGGGAGACCCAGCCATGAAAAACCATTGGATGTGAGTCGGTATGGAGGGCTTTTTTCCTTAGTACCATAGAGGGGCACAAGTGACTCAAAGTTACTCACCTGACAAGTCATACACTTCAGTAAAAGCTGAAACAGTGAGTAGGGCTTAGCCCATTATTTCAAACTAATAATCAGGTGGTCTGTTTCCAGGCTGTTGAATAGAATAGCTGCTAGCATTTGCCAGAATGACATGGCACAGCATTTGCTGCATGCAGGTAGTTCATACATATAAGGCAATGTACATCTCTTGTTCCAAGTCTGTTTATCTTGGAATCACATTGTTACCAGATGAAGTATACAGCTGCAGGATCTGACTTCAGTGGGGACTACTCCTACGTAAATAGTGACATAACTGTTTAGCAGATGAGGCATAATTAAGCGGGAATCAGCCATACATTTTCCTTCTCTTAGACAAAACAAAGTGAAGAATCCTGCAGGAGCATTGCTAGAAAGTCACAGTGCCTTGAATCAACCTGGGAAGCATCCTGAAGTCCTAAGCAAGCTGCAAATGCTCTTTCCCTGCCTTAAAGCACATAGGAAAATGATGAGCTGTTACTGGTTGGCTTTTTCATATAGCTGAAAGACTACCAAAATATGTGGATAACTGCTAAGCACCTAACTGCTAAGGTGCTAAAAGACACCTTCCATTCATTATGTACAGCTGCTCCCTCAGGGACCACTGAAAACCTGCCTCAGACACCAACATTAGCAATGTGAGCAGAATCAGAGAAGATAGCTGTCAACTTCACAGAGATGCTTCTGAAATAAGAGCTGTGTGACATCATTGCTGGTGTGAAACGAGGCTGCCAGCTTCTCTCCATGCCAAAAATCTAATAGTGTGTTTGCAAGAAAGGTCCCCCAGGGTTATGGTGTGCTAGTTCTGCTGGTAACCTCCTGCTTCTTCAACAGGCGGATTTGGCACCTGCCCTGCTACTGCCTGGAGGGTAAATACCAACCTCCCAGTAGGTATTTAGGGTAGCCTCCTATCAAGTGTTGATTTTCTGTGCCTGATTTCCTCCTCCTGCAGATTATCCTGCTCTGATATTTCCATCTTTCCCCTGATCTTCGCGCTGCAAGTGTTAGCAGTCTTTCACTCTGCCTCCTCCCTCCCTGTAAGTTTTCCTCTCTTTCTGAGCCTACTTGTCTTCAAAGTGCGTATATTCCATGCTGGTAACATGCAGATGAACATCGTAGTCATGATCCCACTCAGATACTAAACAAGCCTCCCACCAATGCCTTGTCCTCCTTTAGAGTGCTGGAATGTTTCAGCTTGCTTTTAGTCTCCTGCAAGTAGCAGGAAATCCTCTGGAGCAGACAGGCAGCAGCACACGTGCTTGCTGTGGTTGTACCTCTGAGGAGGGCTCAGCACCGACTCCTCTCCAAGTGTCTGTGGGGAAGGGAGCCTGAGATTCCCACAGGTGGGCCCAGAGCCAGCACAGAGCCTGGGCTCCAACCCACCTCAGCCCACAAGAGAAGGGCTTCAGTGTCACCATCAGCGGGAGGTATCCTGCACGTCGGCTTCTTTTAAGATCACAAACTGCGCCGAGCTCATATTCACATTTGGTAAGAGAGGAGAGCTCAGTATGCTTAAGGAAAGCCAGCCATGATACAAGCCAGGATAAATCAGAGTTTCCATCATCCACAGTGTCTGAAGCAAACACCCTGAGACAGATGCCTCGGCCAGCATTCCTAATCTGTGGAGGCAGCAGCACAGGTTACAGGGGGAGGACATGCATCAGGTCTGTCAGCTTTGAACCACCCACCAATTTGCTGATCCTGGGGAAATCCTCTGTCCTGCACTTTCAGCTGTCCATAGGTACATCCCTCTCACAGAGGAGTGGAACTGTAGCAGAACTTCAAGGACAGGTCTGAGAATTTTGCATTAATTAATTATTTGCCATCAACTTATAGCAAAAAAGCACCGTTGTAGAAAAGTTTTGCCTAAACTGTTTCTGTCATTTATGGAAAAGGTGTGTTTCAGGAAACATTCTAGAATTAAAGTTTTGTTTTTCTCCAACTATCACACAGGGAAAAGTAGTTCAGTACTTGTATGGCATTCATTTAGGTTAGCTGGAAAAGACAGGAGATTAGATAAATGTAATGGAAACTGTTGGCCCATGTAAGTTCTCTTGCCTGTCCTGAGCAAAATGAGACACTGGGTATCTCTTACTAGAAGAAAACCAGAGATAGGGAGAGAAATCAGAACCTGGAGAAAAAGAAACATGACAGCTGTAATCTGTTACTATTGCAACCTGATTATAGAATTCATTGACAAGGTGGTGGACCCTTTCTTTTGGCATTCAAGTCTACACCTTGCTTCATGTAACCACAAGAAAGAATCTCGTTTAAAGGCTGATGCCTGGAGATGTTTTCTTCAACCTTCTTTAAAGAGAAAACACACAACATGACCACAAACAAAGTAAGCTGCACCCTTGCCTCATCATATTTTTAAATGCTGTTATATGCAGACCTGAGTTAGTAAAGAAAAACAGCACTCCCAGTACAGATATACAACTACAGGGGATTAGCCTTAATTGCACTTACAGGTGAAAAGTAAACACATACCTTAATTCCCTTCCAAAGTTAATGTTTTATAAGGAAACTACCTTCCAAACCGCATGAATCTACTTCTCACCAGTCAAATGCCCTCTCAGCTTCCATGGGAGCTTGCAGTCACAGCTTGGTTTTGAGCATGGTAGAAACCTGTTATTATTGAGAACAAAATATCTGCTGGAGGAATTACACCCTGAGTTAGAGAGAGCAAGAGGAGCTGGATGCCTGTCATACAAGGGTTATTAAGTGATGCTGGCAAGTTCTGAGTAGGAGTGACCCTTGGCTTTGTCTCTGCACTCAGCTGATAAATTCTTTCAAAGAGAACTGTGTTCTCTGCAAGGCCCTGTGTGAAAGAGGAAGAGGGCGAGATGACAACAGAAGAGGAGAGGAACAGACCAATAGTGGCAGGGGGCAAAAATGCTGAAGGAAAGTAGAAATACAGAGAAGAAAGTACAAATCCAAAGAAACTCTTACAAGGCTACTGCTGAACTGGGGGCATTTAGTAAAAGAATAACCTCCATCCAGGCTCTTGCAACAAGTTAGGTAAAAACACCTCCCTACCAGTTAGGTACGAAATTGTCCCGTCTATTTTTATCCTGGCATTTTCAGACGAAAATAACAAATTCTCCCCTGAGATAGTATTCACAACAACCAGGAAAGAGTGCTAATGTTGACCTAAATAAATAAAGCTGCTCCTATGTAAGAATTCCTGCAAGGATCCTTTAAAGCAAGGTACTTTGAAAACATTTGCTGCAAAATGCATATGAAACCCTGGGGGACAAACAGCCTGCCAGACACTATGGTCTCACTATCCCAGTTTCCAAACTAGGCTGAGAGCTTTACAAATGCACTGCAAGAGAACAGGTGTGTTAGAGCAAGACTTCTGATGCCAAAACACAGGGTCCTGGTATTCCTTTCAGTTAGGGCACAAATAAATTTTCAAAGAAAAAGGTGTTATTTTGTGGAGTTGTACACACGTTTTTGAGCCAAGGTGCACATGAAGCTTTGACTATGCCATATGACAATTTGCATGATGCTTTCTGTCTCAGGTGGTGCTGTCTTAACTTTCTGATAGGATCATTCATTACTGCTAAAGAGAGCAGTTACACTCAAACCAAACAGATCTCTTCAGATGCCTTGTTTTTAGAGATGAACTAGATCTACTGTCCTTATTCAATCTGATGCTGTAGAGCTGAGATCTGTTTCCAAAACCAAGCTTCACAAAGAGAGGGGCAAGTCTAGATGAGAATTTTGTTTAGGAGGTTTGTTTGGGATTTTGTGGTAAACTCACCAAATGCAGCAGTGTTAGAGGTTGCTGGTAAAAATATTATTGCTACTCCTACTTTCTATTTGCATCACAGGTTTGAAGACATGTCTTTTCCCCTGGCAGCCCAGATCTTGCTGCAGCATCCCTTCCTCTGCTCTGCCTGATAACAGTCAAAAAGGTGGGCTATTAGGAAAACCTCCACTATGCAGTTATTAGCAAATCTTCTGTTCCAGCAGAAATGAAAAAAACTGACTTTTTTTCCCCAAGACCTGAGCAGTTTACCCACAATAATAATGCCAGTCAAGATCTGGCAGTCCAAACACTTTTTTCTAAGAAATTTATAATGACTCTTCTCCTGTGCCTGCTGAGTGTATTTCTTTGACACTGGGAAAAGATCCATGCAAAAATACTTGTATCATAATATCAAGGACATGCCATATCATTCAAGACCTGAAACTAGAATGGCAAAAAGGGGCCATTATTTTCCCTTAGTGCTCCTTGCAATGCCATCCGTTTACCTTCAAGATGTTCTGCATGGGCTCTAGGAGTCAGTGCCTAACTGCAATGCACATGTGGAGACTTCGGATGCACAGATGTCATTATGAATTAATACACTTCAGCCAAAAAAGGCCTTTTTACCTTTCACACCTCCACCGGAATTGAACTAGATACAACCCATACATTTTCTCTTCCACTTTCTTCTCTGATGTGCTCTCCTGTTCTAACTACTCCTCATAGTGGCTGAAGTAACTTTTGTGACTTGGGGAACTTTATTGAATAAATATACATAGAAGTGTTCCTAACATTGAACAGCACACAAATTGTATGATTACTTTTAGTGTCTTTTATTGAAATGAAAATATTTTAATAACTTGAAAGATTCTTCAGTGAACCATGCTGGATCTGGGCAATTTATAGCATATTTAAATATTTTTACATTGGTACCCAAGATTGAATTCCAATATTTCTCTTTTGTCTCACTGTGCATTTTAATACACTTCTGGGAACACTTACCTTTTATGACTAAACCAATATTTTCTAAGGTAAAGTGGTGATTTCAGCTTAAGTGCAACCATATGTATCTTAGGGCACAGGCTCTTGATTCTAAATAACTGGTTAATGTTAAGCATCTCTCACAATGAAAATGTCACAAACTACCATAGACCAGCTTTCTCAAAGAAACAAAGGTAAAACACAGAAGAGCTTCTATAGTTAAGGGTAAATACTTTGAGGCATGACTAAAAATTGAGATTTTTTTTCAATTAAGTGGTATAAATACAGAGTTATCAAGTCTGCTTGATTTTGTGAGCCTGTCTCTTGGTATGATTAGATAACATCCCATTTTAGTTTACCAGTCTGATAACTGGTGGGTAATAACACCACTGAACATAATTGCACAAAACTATGCTTATAACTTATTCCTGAATCTGTACAGCATATATCCTTCATAAGTAGCTGCACCACATTTGATTATTTTGTTTCGTTGCAAATCTCTCAGAAACCTGAATAAGTCTTTACAGCTTTGAGGGAAATTTTTGTGTCCATTTTCCAAAAAGACAAACTGAGGCAGAGAGCATTTAAGCTGCCAGTAAATGACTCTGATAGTGCAGCTTGGTCCCTGAGCAGTTTACCCACAATAATAATGCCGGTCAAGATCTGGCAGTCCCAACACTTTTTTCTAAGAAATTTATAATGACTCTTCTCCTGTGCCTGCTGAGTGTATTACTTTGACACTGGGAAAAGATCCATGCAAAAATACTTGTATCATAATATCAAGGATATATCGTTGATATGGCCTAACAGCAAAACACAGGCAAGGAGGAATTATTAATATGGGGGTAAAATTACTTGAGTTTTTTTGATATGTACATAAATTAGAAGAAAAAGCAGAGGACTTGGGCAAACAGTGAGAAATAGCAATCAGATTTTCCATCTCCTATGCCTTTTCAGGCTCTACCCTAAATGTTAAGGGTCACAGCACATTTATTGTGCATTTGCTGCATGGCCTGCACCCCAGGGTAGTGAATTTGGAAGTTTTGTGGAAGAGCTTGAAGTCATACAATAGAATCCTAGAATTGTTTGGGTTGGGAAAGACCTTTAGGGTCACTGAGTCCAGCTGCTAGCCCAGCACTGCCAGGCCCACCACTAAACCATGTCCCCAAGTGTGCCATCTTTTAAACAGCTCCAAGGCTGCTAACAAAACCACCTCACTGGGCAACCAGCTCCAATTCATGAAAAAGCTTTCCATGAAAAAGTTTTTCCTAAAATCCAATCTAAACCTCCTGTGGCCCAGAATTTAACACATAATTTGATGCATGGCCTCACCAGTGCCAGGTGCAGGGGGACAATCAGTGCCCTGCTCCTGCTGGCCACCCTCTTTCTGACATA
>JAYDZK010000268.1:452440-474273 GCA_034509185.1 Euphonia xanthogaster
GCTGTTATTGACCATGCACACACAAACCAATACCAGGAGCTGTTATTGACCATGCACACACAAACCAACACCAGGAGCTGTTATTGACCATGCACACACAAACCAATACCAGGAGCTGTTATTGACCATGCACACACAAACCAACACCAGGAGATGTTATTGACTGCACACTACCCAACACCAAGAGATGTTATTGACTGTACATACACAAACCAACACCAGGATCTATCATTGACCATGTGCACACACATGCCAACACCAGGATCAATCACTGACCATGCAAACACAAACCAACACCAGGATCCATCATTGACCATGCACACACACAAGCCAACACCAGGATCTATCATTGACCATGCACACACAAACCAACATCAGGATCTATTATTGGTGCCTCTTCCCTGCTCGCCATCATGACGTCCAAGCTGGAGGCAAGTGCTCATGCCCTTATAAGGCTCTGTGCATACATTTGCATGTGTTATCCTTTGGCTGATGATACAAAGTGCTATCTCAGTAGCATACGGCATGGGGAGGTGGGAGAGAATTGGCTCTGCGGTGAGAGAGAAATGAAAAAGGAGCCTACAATGCTGAGTCACTGTGACAAATAACTTACTATGGAATGCATTCAGGCTTTAGCAAGGAGGCAGCTGATAGTGAGTCAGTGACTGACTAGTGCCTCGTAGATTTTCCTCCTTGGGAAAGATTCAATTTAATGGGATGAAGAGCCAACAAAAATTCATTCTCACTGTTACTGAGACAATATCAGTAATTATACACATGGTTAAAACTGTCAAGTTGTGTTATATGTCACATAAGATGTGCTCTTTTTTTTGGTGGTTTTTTTTTTTTTTTTTGGTGAGTACAGCATCACCCTGTTATAAAGCAGTTTAAAGTCCCATTACAAACACTGACTTTTAGGAGCTAGAAATTTTGCTAAACTTCAACTCTTCGTCCGTGTTAATTCAAGAATCTCCTCTCTTTGGTCCAGCTTGGCAGGCTTATAGATGTCCTATTTAGTGTTCTGGTTTAGCACTCCATGGCACAACTTAAACCAAACTAGATGGTTAAATGTTAAAAAAAACCTACCTCTCAGTGTAAAATGGGTAAGGATTTGAGGCAGAACGCAGAAGAGTGTCACAATTATTTTGTTACGAGTAATGTCAAATTTGTATTTACTTAATCATTACCAAATTAGTGTCTTCTCTTCTCCACTCTCCAGTCTGACAGTCCTATCCTCAGTCGGGGAATGAGGATCTTGCCCAGAGAAGTAGCTCACTCAGGACCATGGACCTAGAGGAGGGAAGAAGAAAGGAGGTCTGAGCAGCTTTGCTCTCGCCCTTTTCCCTGGACACCTGATCATGTACCTGCCAGTAAAACAGCAGAAACATCAGGAAGCAAAGCCTCCCAATATCTGAAAAGCTGCAGCCAAACACTCTTCCTGTTCACACATCTTTCTGTTCATGCTGCCTGGCACAGCTGCCAATTGTTCTCAAACAGTCATATAATCTCTTACCCTCACCTGACTGAGGCTGCTCCTGACAGGACACTTGCTGTCTTGATGAATGTAAAAAACATGGAGAAAAGTTAAAGGGCAAAGCTGTCACCCCAGAGCCAAGCAGCAGAGCCTTTTCAGCCAGTCTGTCCTTGCCAGCAGGGGAACAAGGGACCAGAACAACATGATCCCTGCTGTGTTTCCATCAGGCTGCTCCTCCAGCTGATGTTCCTTTCCCACTTGCCTGTGCTCTCCCTTTCAGAGAGATCCCAGAGCATTAGCCCTGAAATTCCTCGGATACCATGCTAACCACTCCATCATGGGGGAGGTTATAACTGTTCCCCAGCAGACCACAACCGAAGGGAAAGAACATTCTGCCTCCACCTGCACTCCAAGAGGAGACAAGAGGCTCAGACTGGCAAAGGGAACATTTTCCCTGAAGTGATTCCAGCTGAGACACTGCAGTCAGGCTGCCCTTTCTGAGCATGTGTATCACAGAGGCATGGAACAATCTACTGCTTGCTTTAAGTGCTGACTGGCAGGTGAATTATACTAATGCTCTTCTGTACTAAAGACTGGCTGCTCAAGTGCAACACCTGTGGGCCAGCTCATAAGAATTTCAGTGGTCCACTTGCCAGTGAATAGGGCTCATAAAGCTGGTCAAATATTTTTGCATGATACTTTTGTTAATACGCTTCCGTAAATACACTTAAAGTGTATTTTTTCTCCCCCTAAACCAAAGCTTTCCTTGAGAAATGGTGCTATCGTCACTGCCCTTTTTTAGCCCAGTGCACTTCTCCCCAACCCTGTGGGACAAAGGGCCTCCTTATTTCCACCACAGCTCTGTTAAACCCCCCCATTAAAGCAGTTGGCATTCCTGATAAAGGAGCAGAGGGGCAGCCAAGGGCTCCTCCAGGCCAGGGGAGAGGCATGTCTAACAGGGCTGCAGGGAACTACTCATTCCACCAGTGCCAGCACCAGATCCTTTGTGGCTGCTGAAGGACTTTGGAGCGAGGCTGTCACTCACCTTGAGGTGGTGAAATGGTCTTAAAGTGGATGGGAGCACATAGTTATGATCAAAGGAGTCTTCTTCTAAGGAAGAATCATCTATCTGTGAAAAATCATACACAGACCCTACTTTAAAGGGAGCAAGTTCATACCATTTTAAAGAAAGAAAGGTAATCATGTTTTTCTTTGTATTCTTGTGAAGAGAGGCTCTCAGCCATGACCTTTCCAAAACACCTGCCAATGTTCAGCTGTAAAACAAGAGATCCCAGTAATATTTTTTCTAATGCAGAGTAAAGAGCAGCCAACTTCCCATAGGAAGGGTTTTCTCCAGCTAATTTTATTTCCTTATCTTTAGTCATCTGTTGAAAAGAAAACACTAAATATATTCCTCAGTCTACTCCTTCCAGTGATAGCTCGAAGGAGTAAAGAACCATATGGTCCTTCAGCTGATCTCTACTGTCTCCATGACAATGCACATTTGCAAAGTTTGCTTCTAACAACTCGGTAGTAGGAGATCCAACTTCTTGTAAGTGAAGGCATGAGGAGCCTTTTGGGAGGGAGGGGCTGCTTGCTGCTGAGCCTGGGCTCTCCTCCCACCCCTGCAGGGGCACAGGGCTTTGCTAAGGCCCCTGTGCACTTCTGTGCAGGAATTCCCAGCCCTTTAGCTGGAGGAAATTAGTTTATCTTCAGCCATGTCAGTCCAGTTTCAGCCAAGAAGCTGATACACTTAAATCCTTCAAGTTCCATACAAGTTTTAACGCACAGAACACCTTGAAAGAGCTTTTGTTTCTCAGGAAATCTGGGATTTTCAGAGTCTCCTCTTTGCTAATGCTCCTGAATTGCTTTAACTCAGTGAAATCAGATTTCCCACAAGCTCTCTAGGCTGCAGAGGGGTCTGGACCTCCTGGAGCAGGAGAGAAGAGTGGCACAGCAGGGGCTGAGCAGGGGTGCCCTGCATGTGGGCACCCACCACAGCTGAGACACAGCCAAGGGAAAGGTGTGAGTTGCTTGGCAGGGCAGGGAGGCAGCATACCAGAAAATAAAAGGGCATGATATTCTAGATATAGACATATTTTAAACTAGGGGAAAAAATATCTGTGTTTGATCATCTTCCCTTTACTTAAGGCAGAGTGAAAGTTAGAGAGCCCCGTATTTAATGTTTTTACTCCTCTCACTGGGCCAGCCCTCCTCACCCCAGTCCAGTGGGCCAGCATTTCTTCCCAAGCTCAGGGGAAATGCCAGGAGAGCTGTTCCTAGCCTGGGAAGCAGGTCCCACCATCTAAGGAGAGAGGGCACTGCCTGCCCTGCCACAGTGCCCCTGTGCCCTGCAGGGACTGGGTGCTGTGAACATGGCTTGGGGTCCTGCCCCTGCCTGCTCAGGACCCAGATCCCAGCAGTACAGGCATTGTCCTGAGCCCTGTGGCACTGCAAACTCATCCCAGTGGGGGTTTGCTTGGCTTCCTGAATTTTCCTGCTGTGGTCTGTGATGTGCACAGCCACCTGCAAAGGCTGGGGAGCCACCCAGCAGGGCACTCAGGCTGGGGCACCTCCAAAATGTAAGGACCTTTCCAGAAACAGCCTTTGGAATGGCCAGGAGCATAAGCTGTCACTTTACAGCTCCAAACACATCGTATCAGGTATGTCCTGTCAGTAAATACAGTCACCTTTTTGCACATAAAATAAATACAGTTTGCACATAAAATAAATACAGTTTGCCCTTTGCAAAACACCTGTTCTGGAATATCTGGGAGTTCTCCAGGAAAGACAGCAGCCAACAAAAAGCCAGCCACCAGCACTCCTCCTACCCCACAGCTATGTCAGGGCAGTGCCAGGGAGAAACACACGAGAGGTGATGGTGCAGAGGCAGATTTTACATTTTGGCCCCTTAGATCTTTTGTGTCTGTCTTAACAAGAGTAAAGAAAGGATCCGAAATGCCAGCAGGTGGGCATGAGAGTGACTGATGCCATGTTGGTGGGCACAAAGGAGCACACTGCCGACAATGGGAATACACTGCACATGGAGGTGCAGGTGAGCCAGCTGAAACAAGGTCTCGCCACCAAAAGTGTGGTGGACCTCCTCATTCTCCTTTAAACCCGTTATATTATGTTTTTCCTGACTTTCTTGGGTTTTCTTACTTTTAAAAAAGTAGTAATAGCTTAAATAATAGAAAAAATATAAATTAAAATATATAATATTAAATAATAGAAAGAAATAGAAATTTAAATAATAAAAAGACATATAATTTAAATTATATAAATATAACTATAAAGCAATAAACAATGGTTTATTGGTTTATATTTCTCATCTACATTAAGAGGTTTTTTTCCCCCTATCACAACTGCAAAAATAGCTTCCAGTTGAATACATCATTTGCCAGAAAGTGTTGACATATTCCAATTCTTACAGAATCCACTTCACATACCCAACAGTGCACAGTAGTCTGGATTTACTTCTACCCAAGCAAGCCAGGGTGTCCCACTACTTTGATGGACAAAAATAACCTTACACAGCAATGTAACAGCAGAAGAGAGTCCAGGCTGCATCTGGCCACAGGCTGTCCAGAGAGATATTGTTATATTGTTATTTCCAGAGCCTCTTGTTCCACTATTCCTTGGTTGTTGACCATAGCTGTCAACACTCTTGTTTTGAATTTCACACATTTGCTTATCAGAAACCAATGGAAATACTCAACCACTTGAAGTGGTGCACAAGGCATTTTTTTTTCCCAATCAAGGAGTGGCCTAAAATATGGGTTGCAGATCAGGTTAACCCACAGAGTTTCAAATGGACCTATAGCACATATTTCAACTCAATAAAAACTCCAGCTGGCTAAGATGTGACTGTAATAAAAAAAAGTATTCAAGAATAATGATACATTTATTTTGAAACAAACCTGACACACTTATTTGTCAGAATGAAAATATTTAGACCTTTTTCTCTTTCTCTAATTTGCATGCCCATAAACTGACCCAGGCAGCAAATTCCTATGAGGTATCTGGATTTTTTCTAGACTGGTGATATTCACTAGGAAACCCTTACCATTAACATTTTCACTGTTTGTATATCACATTTAAAGACAAAAGGACTTCAAAGCCCTGCTCCTCTGAGCAGCTCCCTGCTGACCTGTTGTGGTGGTGCTCACAGGGGTCCCAGGAAAAGGGAAGAGATGAGAATCTTGGGTCCATGTTTCAGAAAGCTGATTTATTATTTTATGATATATATTATATTAAAAGTAAATGATATATCAAAATTATACTAAAATAATACAAAAAAAGATTTCATCAGAAGGCTTGAAAGAAAAAGAATGGAATGATAGTAAAATCTTGTGACTGACCAGAGAGTCTGAGACATCTGGACTGGGATTGGCCATTAATTAGAAACAACCAACATGGACCAATCACAGACCCACCTGTTGCATTCCACAGCAGCAGGTAATTATTGTTTACATTTAATTTCTGAGGCCTCTCAGCTTCTCAGGAGAAAAGATCCTAATGAAAGGATTTTTCATAAAATGTGTCTGTGACAGACCTGCTCCTCCCAGTTCTAACCCCAACCCTGCTCCCCTGAGCAGCTCCCTGCCGACCTGCTCCTCCCAGAGGTCAGGACACTGCTCACAGAGCATCACCACATCCCCTGGAGCTAGATGCCAAGTTCTACTTACGCTTAACAACCCTTTAGAAATTCAGATTTGTTTTGTTTGTTTGTTTTTGTTTTTTTTTGCCTGCCAGGTTCCTCCTGCAGCCTATTTTGGGGTGAAACTGAGGTTTTTTCTAAGGAGAGCAGAGCCTGCAGCTCTGCCTTCACCCCACATACCAGGAGGGAAGGCAGAGCTGCCAAGAGGAGTCACCTCCAGATGAGTCTACCATCATTATGCAATCGAAGGAGGCGTGCTGAGCAAGGAGGGAGAGACAGCTCAGAGGCACAGCTTCCTCCTTAAGGCTCCAAAACTTATAAAGACTTGGTTTCTCTGGTCAAAAATGTCCCTCTTTCGGGGAGAAGCACAGCCCTGCATGGGCTTTGCAGGTCTGCCCCTTCAGTGGGACAGCACACGAGGTGCCAGGGGCTGAGGGAGCAGCACTCAGAGCTGTCTGGTGCCTCTGGGAGTTCCCTGGTGAAAGAAAACCTAAGGGATTCAACGTGTGCCTCCAATGTGCTGCCTGTTAAAGGCTGCAAGGACAGGAAATGCTTTCCAGACGCACCAGCCAGTTCCAAGGAAATTGCTACCCTGTAGGATGTCAGACACATCATGCCAATGCCATAAGTGTGACCAGACAGCAGTTTTCATTCAGAAAACAGATGACTGATGGCAAGAAAATCCAAAGAAACACATCTCCCTTTTAATTCCTCTCACTCCTGTAATTTTTTTTTTCTGGAGATTTGGGAAACAGGCTTCAGGAGAAGCTTTGAGAAGTCATGCAAAATCAATTGGCTCCAGCTTTCAGAGGGTGGGAAACAGCTAAAAACTTGCCACATCTTTGGTGAGCACCAAGAAAGGGATGCAGAGCTAGCATAGAGCTCCAGCCCAGGTCTGGTGCTGGTGCCCTGGCCCTCTGAACCCCACAGAGCTGCCAGCACAGCCCCTGGGAATGAGGAGCTGCTGTCTCAGGGACAGCAGAGTTTTTCTGCTAGGAAAGATTTCAAAGCAGAAGCCTGTCAGGGAAAAACAGTGAAGGCAGAAGAGTTGTTTACTTCCTGCAAGATTATTGTACTTTAGCAAACAGAAAACCCCAAATAAAAAGGTATTTTTTCCTATCCTGTTTGGGGCACGCACACAACAAAAAGCAGATGGAGCCAGGGGTGTCTTCCAAGGCTGTGGTGAGACAAACCCCAAGGAGTAGGTGTGCAGGGATGGCAGCAAACCCTGAGCCTTGGGGTCAGCAGCATCTCTGCTCCTGTAACTCTGACTCCACCCTGGCACTGAGATGCTTCTCCTCACCTTCCTCAGGTTCAGAACCCCCTTCTATTCCCTCTCCCAGTTTAGGAGAGACAACCAATTTTTCTTATCCCTATTTCCTATTTGTTCAGTCTACATTTCCCTAAGCCAAAAAGCACTGCTGTATTTGTTGGTTTTGGTGCCAGAGGAGCTCCCCTGGAGGGGCAGGGTGGGTGGCCTTGGACACACAGCCACAGCCCTGGGAGGAGCACTCCTCTGTGCAGGGAGGTTCAGAGCTTGGTTCTGTTGATTTAAATGCCTCCATCTTTGTCAGCAGGGAAAGCCAGTCAGCTCCAGGGGTGAGCCCAGCCCAGAGGGACTGAACACCATGGAGGTGAGACTGTGCAAGGCCTTACAGCAATGACCCTCCTGGTTTAGATGTGCTGGACAAGGGGGGTTGATTCAGGCTGGCTCAGGGCTGCATCCAGGCTTGGCCTCAAGCTGGAAGCTGGAAGAGGATTTGTGCCCAAATCCTTGAGAGCTCAGAACAAGGTCTGGACTGAATTGTCCCTACTTTTTACTGTTCCTGATGCATTTGGCAATCACCAAGGTGACTTTCTCCCCCCTCAGTTCCCAAGATGTGACTCCCCAAAGTGGGCTGTTTGTCCCCCCAGCAGAAAATAGTCACAGCAGCAGCAGAGGGTGTGGGGGCAGATGCTTTTTGGGCATAAGAACTGGCAGTTTTTAGAGCCTCCAAATGAGTAGGTGACTGTGCTGAGGCTCTTTCTCCCACCACAAATCACGAAGCCAAATATCTCAGTTGTGCTGCATGTCTGCAGCAGTTCCTTCTCCAGGGCTGGCTAGTGTGGGAAGGGCTCTGTTGGCACACAGCTTGCCCAATCTCTTGCCTGTGTGTGGTCAAACTTAAGGGGACCATGTGTTCAAGATGCACATGTGGGCAGGGCCCTTCTGCCACTTCTAGCCTGCTTGGCTTCCCAGGGACATCCAGAGCAAAGATCAATGTGCCTGCAGCCAGGCAAATCCTGCAGGGATCTGGGCACTTGGAGAACCCTGCTCAGGCAGGGCAGATTCTTGTCTGCATCCCCCCCTGGATCCCTGAATCCCCCTTGCCTGCTTCCTAGAGAAGGGAGGGAAAGCAGTCAGCTGCAGGTAATAGAAATAGCTGAACCTGTGCGCCCTGTAACCTGCAAGAGAAAGGCCTTTTCCAGTGGAACAGATGGGTTTAAGTGCCATTTAAAGCAGCTCCTGCTTTCCCCAAGAAAGCCTCCCAAACTTTCAGTGTGGATTACACAAGCAGTTTATAAAACAGAGAGTCTGGCAACACATCTCCAACACCGCAGAAAGCCTTTTTAAGCAAAGCTGAACAAGAGGAGTCAAAACCAGCCCCTATCTCCTTGAAATTCAAGCAGTGCTAGCAACTTTAGCTACCTGTGGCTGAACTTAAGTCTGAAACTGCTGCTTTTCCTTCTGTTCGTCTGCTCCCACTCGTGGTAGCTCAGTAAGTGGAGACTTTTTGGAAAGGTGTAACAGCATGGCTCCATTGCTCCTCATGAGCTGTAAAGACCAAAAGTGCACAGGCAAAAGGTGAAGGATTTCAGAATAGCAGTCACACAAGCAGAAGTTGCCACTGCTGTAATGACTTTAAACCTTTCAGAACCTAGCCACTGATTTAGCATGTGCTGCCTCAGCCTCTTAGCACCTTCCTGTACATTATTTTCCTTCAGGGACCTGACCAAGGAGAGCTAGCAAGAGCTGTCAGAGACTCTCTTCTTTCTTTTGCAGTCATGTGAACACCAAAGTTACAACCAACACGTGCATTAGACCTGCAAATGGTCACAAATTTGCAGAAGACAGGCAATTCCTCACCGTGCTTAGTGAAAAGGCCCTACGCACAGGTAAAAAAAAAAAAAAGGAATTATTTGCTCCCTTCCAGTCAAAAAATTAAAGCAGTGAAAGTGATAAGACAGTCAGACTTTGCTAGAATAATCACTATGGACAGAGGAAAGATTGGCTTGAATGAAATTTAGAGAGAAAATGTCCTCTCATCCTTCCTCCATGCAGAGTTGTACAACCACTGCTGCCATTGCAGAGGTGTTAGCTTTGAGAAGAGCCAGGGTTGGCTTTCAGTACTGAGCTGATGGAAACACATGCATGCAACAGGTGAACACAAAAATGCAGAGGAAATGAAAACATTTTCAAAAGGAAAAAAAATAAACCCAGGGGTACAAAACAGAGTGGAGGAAATAGAGCAGAGTCAAGGCAAAAAGCTTCCAGCAGTGAAAAAAAGTCTGCAGTTTTGGCTCACTGCTTAAACCTGGGCTTAAGAAAGTCTGGTTTTGACAAAGGGACATCTTCAACTACACCAGGCTGCCCCAAGCCCCACCCAACCTGGACTTGAATGTTTCTGGGGATGGGGCATCTCCCCCCTACTCTGAGCAATCTGGGCCAGTTTTTTATCACCCCCATTGTAAGAACTTCTTCCTCATACCTCATCTAGTTCAACTCTCTTTCAGTTTAAAACCATTATCCCTTGTCCCATCATAGCAGGCTGTGCTAAAACGTTTGTCCTCATCTTTCTTCCAGGCCCCCTGTAAGTGCTGAAAGGACATGATGAGGTCACTGCAGAGACTTTACTGGGTGAGTGCAAAGCACTGGGGTAAACATGGATAAGTCAGCAAAACTGATGGAGTAAACTGTTCTCACACATTTGAAAGCAAAGTGACTAAAATGTAGCTGCTGTTGCAGGATGGGACTGCATGTCATGAAGGTATTTTCATACCTGAAGGTATTTTCACAGAATAACAAATCTGTACAAATTTTCAGCCTCCGTATTTCCTGTTTCTCAGACCAGATTTCTGGTGGCTCTGCATGGAGTGTTTCCACAGGTGTTCTTTATCTTTCCAACCTTCCTGCTAACAGACAGAAGGAAAACAGAGGGAAATAATGGCAAATAAAGGATTTGCAGGGGTACAACTCTTCTTCCTTCAGCGTAGCCCCTTCTGTCTTGTACCCTGGTGACAGTGAATCGGTGCTGGACTTTGGTTAGAACCTGCTGGCTTTGGTCAGTGCTTTGGACAAGGCTCTGAACAGCACTGCCTCCTTCCCAGAGAGCAGGAGCAGAGTCCTTTCCATGCCTGTGTCTCATGCCACACAATTCAGAAAGGCATGCAGAAGTGCAAATACCCAACCACCATTTAAACTGCCTGAAGGACCATTCCTGAGGAGATAAAGGGTGAGAGAGAAGAGTAAAGATGAGGGCAGTGAATTTTGTGAGTGTAGCCTTAAAGTAAATATTTGAACAGCAAGCTGGAATTCAGCCAGCTGGAGCATTTTATTCCAAAGGAAGCATCTTAAGGATAGCTGAAGCTGGCATCAGGGTTGTACAGAAGAATTAACCACGTCCTGGCCAGAACCAGGGCTGAAGGGTTTGGGCAAAGCAAGGGAATGACTGAAACTACAACATGAGGAAGGAAGATACAGTCGTAATTGGACATCATTTCAGCATAATGCTGGTTTTTCAGACCAAAAATAAAAACAACAAATCTTCCAATTGAGTATGCATGAAGCATAAAAACATTAGAAAGATGTTTAGGCAAGAAGAAGCTGTATGAAGGCAAAAGAGGACTTCATTACATAAGAATGTGAAGGTGGTTGTACAGCACCCAGTGGTTTCAGTGGAGCAGGCATTCAGGCTGTTTGTTGTAGCCTCAGACTCCACATAAACAGGAGGATGTGATTTTCATGTCAGGGATGATGAATGGGGAATCTCGTCCTAGAGCCAATTCACCCCATCCCTTCTAGGGAGTCAAAGAGAGCAAAACTGGCTTTTTTACAGCTGAATTGGAAAAAGTGCCAGTTTTGGGCCATTGGGATGGTGCTGTTCTTGTTCTCCCCTGTTTGAGAAATGCTGGGGAAACAACATTCCTTTGTTCCTGGATTCCAACATTCCCTTAGAGGTGGAGAAGAATGGAGCTTGCAGCATTTGACAAGGAAGACAGAACAGAATCTACAACAAGAGAAGGAAACACTTGTAGTTGTTTTTCCTTCCAGATGCCCATTCAAACATTTCAGCTAGCATTTAAAAAAAAGCTTAAAACAGACTAACCAAAATCACTTTTAATCAGGTTTTGTTTCCATGGCACCTTTGATGTCATAAGCTTAATGGCTCTTCAGTGATCCATACAGTCTTTCAGGAAAAAAAAGGAAAAAAGGCTAGACAACCTGAATGCCAAATGTTGAATATACCTTTCTGAAAAGTTCTCAGGTCTCCCTTCTCTTTCAAGAGCCAAGAGAAACCAGAAAATCCAACCAGGAACTTCCCCCTCCCACAAGCCCCCACCCTGCACATCAATGGAAATCTTTGCAGAGAAGTAGGAATAAAAATGGAGACCCACAAATACATTATTAAACTGCAACAGAAATGCATAAAAAGACTGCTGTAAAAATAGCCATAAACCATTTCCTTTTTTTTTTTTTTTTTGTTCTACAGATGCAAACTCCCAAGAAACATCTTTCTGTCAAAACTGAAACAGATTGTGGTGTTCAGCAGCACATTTCCCTGCTAGGGAAACATTCTTGGTACAGTATTTTTGCTCTTTGTCTGATGATTTTTCCAAGGATTTTCTAATTAAACATGGTGATGATGGATGACAGCAGTCACACTACGGTTGCTACTAACACACACAAGCCTTGCCAGAGGTGAAGTAGATGTAATTTGCTTTTATTTAAAAGCTTGTGCTCAATAATACTTTCATTGCCTGATCTGGCACTTGTAGTCAAGCAACATTCCCAGTGCCATCAGCCCTTAAGGTCCTGGTCTGATTTTGTATGAAAAAAAAAGGGGCAGACCTTTGGCTTGATGCTTCTCTGGGATCTCTGCCACAGTTTGGAGAGCAGCATATTTCTACGTGGTGGTTTTGGTGTGTGTAGGAAAGCAAATAAATCTTCAGGTGACTTGTTGCTGGACACTGGCAGTATCATGGAATGTACTAAAAAATGAGAAAAATCCTAATCCTGGTTGCTTCTTTGCAGGTAGAGGGTAATTATTTTTACATGCTGACAGTAAAAAACACAGCAAAGGTACACTGTACTAACTTCAATGGAAAGAACAACTTAAAAATTCTAATTTGAAAAGGAAAACTTGATAAAACTCTGAGTAAGAGACATAAAACATGCATACCAAATGATATTTGTACAACATGTGAACAAAATAAAATAGCTCTTGGAAATGGCCAGTGGGGGAAACATGGCCAGCAATTCCCTGATGTCGAACCTGGGCAAGATCAACCTCTGGGTGCTGTGGGAGCCCGCGAGGATTTTGGATTGGTGGAACTCCTTGGCAGTGGCACCTAGGGGCAGCAGATTCTCTCTCTCAGAGGAGAGGAGGAAGTAAGGACATGTGAGGGAAAACAACTTGGTTACACCAAGGGCAGTGGGAGAAAAGGAGGGGAGGAGGTGCCCCAGTAAGAGCCAAGGTTGCTCTGCAGGCTGTGGTGAGGACCATGGTGAAACCAACTGTCCTGCTGTGAGGCATGAGGCCCAGGGGGGATGCAGGGATACAGGGGGGATGCAGGGATCTGGTGGGGGAGGGATGCAGGGATCCAGGGGGGATGCAGGGATCCAGGGGGGATGCAGGGATCCACCCGCAGCCCATGGAGATCCAGGGGAGATGCAGAGGCTCAGGGGGGGATGCAGACACCTGGGGGGGATGCAGGGATTCGTTGGCAGTCCATGGGAAAAGTGCTGACACTGGAGCAGGTGGATGCCAGAGCAAGCTGGATTCTCCTAGAGAGAGAGGGCCCTGCTTCCAGGGACAGAGAGAGACAGAGAGCCCTTCCTTCCAAAGAAGAGCAGCCCAGGCTTGGAGGACTGCACCCCATGGAGCAGTGACCCACACCCCAGCAGTTTTGGGGTGACTGTGTGCCTGTGGCAGGGACTCACATTGCAGCAGCTTTGGCAGGACTGCTGCTGCTGAGATTGGAGCCACGCTGGAGAAGTTCATGGAGAGCTGGCTCCCATGGGAGGGACCCCATGGCACAGCAGAGAAAAAACTCCTCTGAGTGAACAGAAGATCTCGAGTGATGAACTGCCCAAACCCCCCTGCCCTGTTGGTGGGAAGGAGGGAGAGGCTGAGGGGGGAAAAAGGTGTTTTAAAGGCTTATTTCACTTCTCATTCTCGTCCTCTGACTCTGTTAATAATAAATCTACTTTACAGCTTTAAATTTGAACCTGCTTTGCCCTTAGAGTGTTGTTTCCCAGTCCTCATCTCCACTCATGAGCCCTCTGTTAAATTTTTTCCCTCTCCTCTGCCCAACTGAGGACAAGAGAGGGTGAGAGAACAGCTTTTGTGGGTACCTGGCATTTGGCCAGTGTCAAACCACGCGATCATCTCCCTAACCTTGTGGCATTATGGGAAAAAAAAGAAGCATGTAGCTACAACTTATTGAAAGACAGAAAGAAACCCTCCCTATATTTTGGTAGTACTTCTTTCTTAGAGGTTTTGTGTGGCTTGTGTTTTGAATATGGGACAGATTTATTTATATAAATATATTTTTATAGAAATATATAAATAACATATAAAAGTATGTAAATATATTATTTATATATGTTTATATACTCATGTATATATAGGATTATATTGAGAATTATGTTCTTTAAGAAATACCACATGACACTTTTCTCACTGGGAACTCTTCTAGGTAAAGTTCCCCAGTGAACCCTGCAGACATTCATGTACATATACATTAATATTCATTCATGTTCATGTGCATGAATGTCCAGAGCCGTGGTCAAGTGTTAATATGTTCCTATTTATCCTGATTCAAACCAAATATTTCCAGACAAAAGAGATTAACAAACACATTAAAGTCCCAATCAATGCAGCTGTATGAAGTGTCTTATAAACTGGAGCATGCTTAAGTCACACTTAGAGGGGTGCTTTCCAAAATACTCTTGGATATGAGAACATGCTTTATAAATTATAAGAGATAGATAACGAAAAATTATTTTATCTCTGTTCCTGATATTGGGAACCACTGACAGCTGAGCTGGGTGAAAGCTGGTTGCTGATATGCCTAAAAGCTCTGTTAGATATGGCACTTACAAGGCAAACCCCAGCAAAACATGCCTCCCTATTAAGTTAATAAGAAGTGCATAGAACTATAAATCTTGTGAAGTTATACATATCTGTCTTCTATTTGGAAAATGAGTCCCTGATTAAAGACGGGGGCAGGACCCTGTAGGAATCCAAATTCATGACTGGAGCAAGTGGAAGCCCCAAATAATCCAGAATTTTTAAGAACAACTTGTTATCATCATTACACACAGCCACATCTGCACACACTGACTTACACTAACTTTTTTTTTTTTTTTTTTGTAATTGCAAAGTAAATAAATTGTAAAGTAAAATAAGAATCTTGTAAAAGGAAAAAAATGTCTTACTGAAAGCTGCAAGTTAACTTTTCTATCTTGAAATTATTATTCTCCTTTTTTTCTTCTTAGTCATGATTTCTCCCTCCTCAGACTTGTCTTAGCCACTCTTTCCCTCCTGCTTTCTTTCTGTCTTGGAGATGACTGGGTTTCAGGAATGAACTTCAGAGCAGCCTGAAAGAAAAAAATCTCTTCCAAATTGGCTATTTTTCGATTAAATCCAACAAATGCATATTACAGGCAGTTCAGCAAACTGGCCATAAAAGACCCAGTCTTTCATCTCTCTGCTGCCTTTTCAGCTGCAGTTTCAGCCAGATCAGTTGGCAGACTTAATTCCAGCACCACTTTCTTGAGGACCCAGGACTTTCTGCAGCAAAAATTCACCTTTGTAAAAATATGTCCTTACAAACATGCCACTTTCCCCCATTCTTCCTTCACTTATTTGTTTCTGCTGATATTCTGTCTTTTCCCTTAAGGCTATATTAATTTTCTTCTTGTTTAAATCTTCTCTTGAACAGAACACAGTCAACCACCCTCTGGTTTTATGGTCTGTGGAGGGATTCCTGTACCTTTTCTCTCTGCACCACTCACATAACAGCACTTTTTGTCTCCCATAGCACGTTCTTTTGAAGATCCCAACTCGGTCTGCAGCAATACTTCACCTTAAAAAAAACCCCTTTCCTCTTATCCATTCTCCACCCCTGCCTCCCTTCCACCCAATCAGGAGAGTATTAAAAGTAACCATTTTTTCCTCAAACCCACTCAGCATTTCTGCCCAAGTCAGATAAATAATATAAGTTTTTTATTCCCATTTTAAAATTTTCCCTTTAAACTACTATTTCAGAACCTTTTTCCTTTGCCTGTTCTAGGGATATAATTTCTCTTATGTTTAATTATCCTCTGTCCTAAAGTTCAGTGTAAGATCAAATATTCAAATGTTCAGGCTAAGATCAAATATTCATTGTAAGTGCCATATCTATTCACAGGTACCAAGTAGCTCCCAGTTCTCCCAGATTTACATCACAGTAACAGAGAAAATCCAGACTGAAAGCCCCAGAGAGATGTCAGTGCCACAGATGTCACTGTTGTTTGCACGTACTAGAGTGCCCTGATAAAAACCACGTAGCTCTGACTTACACAGTGACTTCAGAGCCAGCTTTTTCTTCCCCATACACATAAAATGCACATAAGGAGAAATTAAGGGCATGACTAACACAGAGGCAAACTGAACAGCAGCAGCTTCAGGCTGAGCAGTTTCTGTTTGCTCCACTTTTGTAGGAGATCTAGAAGTGGCCAAGTGGAAGACAGAACACACCAACTGCACCACAGCCCAGCCAGGAGCTCGGGAGTGCCAGACTGCCATGCAGATTTTTGCTTGTTTGTTTAGAAATTAAACCCAAGAGAGCAATAAATACTCAGCTCGGTACACCTCATATCAAATCCTTCACTGTCCTCCACATGTATCACTACAGGGCTGATCCCATCATCTTTAGAAGAGCATCTGGTGTAATGATTACAGTAAGGAATGAGGAGCTGAGAGCCCTGGGTTGTGGTCTTAGCTCTGTTTGCAATTCCTCCACAAAAAGGGAGAGAAGAGTTTGGAGAGCTGGCTGGCAGGCACTCCACAGACTCCTGGAGCAGGCTGTGATTTGCACTAGCTGGTGTGACCAAGGCTCCACTGCTCCTGCTTCACAAGTCCTGTTCTATTTGCTTTCCTAGGAAGAAGAATGTCTGTGCTTCTTTGCTTAAACCTGCTAGTTTGAGGAAAAAGTACAGGTTGGCCACTCTCCTGGAGGAATGAGACCACGAGTTCCTGAGAGGGAGAGGGGTCAGTCTGTACCTCCAGCTCATGCCTGCAGTGTTTGTCAGGATGAGGAACAGCATGGTACATCCTGCAGCGAGCTTCCTTTTAATCATGGAACTTGAGCATGCTGACAGAGCTCTTCTGAGTGAGACCTTTACACAGGTACTCAAAACCAACCATTAATAATGGACCAAATTGAATTGAACA
Source organism: Euphonia xanthogaster (assembly GCA_034509185.1). Taxonomy (NCBI): domain Eukaryota; kingdom Metazoa; phylum Chordata; class Aves; order Passeriformes; family Fringillidae; genus Euphonia; species Euphonia xanthogaster. The sequence continues at coordinate 469,275 of JAYDZK010000268.1, forward strand.
TTGGGTGGTGTACTGCTACTAGTTTCACCCTCCCAACACTTTTCCAAAAGCTAGAGTTTATATAAACCCTCTTTATCTGACTCATGATTGCTTCAGATCAATCCCAACAGCCTCTATAATATTTGAATTCTCTGTAATTTCATTAGTCTGGCTTTTTTTCACAGATGTTTTTGCTGTGTTCTGATGATATTACAGTAAATCATGCAACATTGCACTGGCTTTTCGGTGATGACCATCCAGCAAGTAAAACAACAACAACAAGAAAGAGAAAAACCAGAAGTCAAGAGACTGTGATTGCTGCTTTTTAGTTTTTCTATACTCAGGATGTCAGCCACATAACTTCTCCCCATTTTAATGGCCTTATGTAACCAAAGCCCTTTTCACATGTTTGGGGTAGTACTTAAAGCACTGTAATGTATTTGTGGGACTGCTTGTCCACACAACAAACATTCCCTAAAATGTGCTCAGTGGTCTGAATCACAAAAGGGAATGTTTATTTTATGATCCTTTTTGTGGCTGCTGTCTCCAGTTGTCCTTTGAACATCTCTGCAGAGCTGCCTCAGTCACCAACTTGCAGTGAAGGAAATCCAGGCTTGGTACAACTTCACCACAGTGCAAACCACAGACTGTGAGCAGCTGCCACGTGGAGAGATGAGACAACACCACAGCAAGTGTGGGAAGAAGGGCAGCATGGACCCCTGCCTGAGAAATCACTGCTCATCATGGACTGAGTCATCTGTGTTTATCAGCCACAGCCCCTAAGCTCTGCGTTGGCATTTAACATACTTTTAGACAGGTCCAGGGGTCTTTGGGTGACTATAAATAGGACTTGGAGCTATGGTAAAGCCCCTTTTCTTTGCTAAAGAGGTGAAATGAGGTTTACTGTAAATAAATATTCAGGTGAAAGCTTTTCAAAAAGGCACGGTCTTTGGGATTTGTGACAAAAGATATAATTTAAATAAAGTGAGTATTTTAAAACCACATTATCTTGTTTTCTGTGTAAGGGCCATGCAAAACATGAATAGGTCACTGAATAATGGTAGATTTGGTGGAATTTGCTTTTTTTTGGATGGGTGCCCAAGTAGTCTAAATCATGTATACACACGCTGACATCACTGGATGTGAGATTACAGAAATGGAGACTTAGATCTGCCTTTTCAGTAATTAAAATTTCTATTGTATTAGGTGTCCTTATTAGGAGTCCCTGATCCCCTTTAATTCCCATTGTTAGAGTCTCTGTTGCCTATTTTTAATATTCCTGCAATATAAATACATTTTCACTTTGCTTTAAGGACCTTATGTGAATAATACCCAAATAAACAGCAAACAGTGAACCATATAATTTCTGGATATTCCACATGCAAGTAGTATGAATTCAGGTCATGGAGAACAGTGAATTTATGGGGATGCTACACTGGCTTGTAAGACCAATTAAAGAAAAAGGTAGAGTAGATTGCTTTAGCTGGTTTGCAAAGAAAGCTTTGAATATTTCATTTGCATTTTTTTTACCAGCAGCTCCAAGTGAGTTTCAGGCAGATGTGTGTACTCAGGAGCTGGGCCACCCCATTTTCATTTCAGCACTGCCACACTGCTGTGGCTGGCACAAGCACCAGGAAGAGACCATTGCTGTGAAAAAAGCAGAATTCAGTGTTGTGAGGAGATGGCTGCCGTGACCCCTGCCTCACTGCAGAGGGGCACCTGCACCCCCTGGGTGAGGGCACCAGCAAGTGGCTGACAGGGTGAATAATGCACGTGGTTCCTACACCTTCTTACCTTGGAATCTGTCCGTGTGTCCAACTGTCTGTGCGTCACTCTGTCCATGCGTCCCGCTGTCCGTGCAAACTGTGCATCCCACTGTCTGTGCAAACTGTCTGTGCATCCCGCTGTCCATGTGTCCCGCTGTCTGTGCATCCTGCTGTCTGCGTGTCCCGCTGCCTGTACATCCCACTGTCTGTCCAATCTCTCTGTGCATTGAACTCTCCATGCGTCCCACTGTCCAGGTGTCCCAACTGTCCATGCAAACTGTCTGTGTGTCCCACTGTCCGTGCATCCAGCTGTCCGTGCAAACTGTCCGTGCATCCCAAATGTCTGTGTGTCCCATTGCCCGTGCAAACTGTCTGTGCATCCAACTGTCTGTGCAAACTGTCCGTGTATCCCACTGTCCGTGCGTACCACTGTCCACACATCCCACTGTGTGTCCAAACTGTCTGTGCATTGAACTCTCCGTGTGTCCCGCTGTCCGTGCATCCCGCTGTCCGTGCAAACTCTCTGTGCATCTAACTGTCCATGCAAACTGTCCGTGGGTCCCGCTGTGCAAAATGTCCATGCATCCCACTGTCTGTGCATTCCACTGTCTTGCATCCAACTGTCGGTGCGTCCCACTGTCCATGCAATCCCACTGTCTGTACAATCCCAGAGCAAGGCTGCCCGGTGCTCCTCCTTTTCCTGGGACTGAACAATGTTCCTGGCTTGGTGGTAACTACGCTGGATGCCATAGTTAATATTTTAATTTTATTTTTAAAAAATTATCAAATTAAGTAATACAACTAATTAATTTCATTGATTAATTTAATATTTTAACTTTTAAATTTCTATATTTCAAACTGACATAAGTCCCAAATCTCACAATATAACTGAAAGTAGGATGTTTGGATAGGCAAGAAAGGAGGAGGACCAAGAACTTTCTGTATACTGCAACTGCATATCCAGATGTACATAATACTACAAATTCAGTTCAAATTAAATATCACTGTTAGCTAACCCAAGTGAAGTGCTTCACTGATATTTTGTATTTAAATTCCATTCCTCTCACATTTCGCTTGGCAGATACCTGGAATCTCCAACAGACTAACTTGGTTTTGCCCTGCACGACTCATTATGGTGTTTTCACCAGCAGAAGAACTGTAGTTGCCATAGTAAATCCACCTGGTACTAGCTCTGGGAAAGGACAGTCCTAGTTTATATTTTACCTTGCAAAACTGAGAGATGTCCTGTGAGGGGAGCACTGGAAGATTTTGCCTTGCAGTTTTAGGAGCAGGTTCTCTTCTGGGTTTGGCAGTTCCCAGCAAGGTGGGGCAGGCTCAGCGCTTTTTCTTGGCTTTAAGGCAGGACTGAAGCTTTGTCACAATAAGCAGGACACACCTACAAACAAAGATATGACATTGTCTATTTTTCCTGCAGAAAAAGCTCCATTCTCTACATTCAACAATAACTCCTAAAATCATATTTATGTGAAAATAAATTGTCTTCCCTGGTTTATAGATTCCCCCAAATATGCTGTATGTATGCCTCAACAATGAGCACAAAATTTCAGTTGCCAAAAAACCAATTCAGAACACTGGATGAAAGCAAAGACATTGAGAAAAAAATCCTGTAATATTTTCTTGTTTTGAGCAAATCAAACATATTTTGAGGGATGCTATTTTAAATAACGCCGGGGAAAAATATGTTACTAAAATTTCCAATATGCAAAACTTTTTTCTGCCCCCAAACAGTTTCATTTCTTTTGGCATTGGCTTCCATTCCAAAAGAGTTAGAAGCAATACCAAGCAATGTGTGTACACGTTGAACATATTTTTCCAGGTCTCTACAGACACAACATCATCTTGCAAAAGGTTTTGCTGGGGAGGTTTCAACACTGCATGTTTCTGCAACAATTCCAAGCATCTGGATACAGAACATTCCTGGGTAATTCCTGGTACTTCTATTGGTACGAGCTGCAGAGCAGTGTTCCCACAAGGTTTGCAGATGACTCTCACTTTTGTCAGATTTTTCATCCAAGTTCTAAAGAAACTATTGCAGGGTCAGAGAGTTTTATTAGTACAGGCTTTAGAAAGCTCAAAATAAAAATGAAAAATTTCTTGTTGAGAGAAATATGTTGTCCAGTATAAAACATATTAATAATTAACTTTGCAGTCCTTTGATTTTCAACTTTTTTTTCTTGTGAGTGAGCCAGCAACTCTAGAATCAACCTCCTGAAGGTAAAACTTGCCCTTTCCAAAAGGACTTGAGAGGCAGGGAGGCAAATCAAGTGTTTCCAGATTGTTGAAGTGACCTAGCAGCAGTATTATTTCCCTTCACCTCAGGCAAAAATGCACACCAAAACACCTGCACGTGTGCCTTTGCATACCATGCAAATGCTTTTGGGGTCAGGTGAGGGCTCTCCACAGGGACAGCAAAGCATTTTCCCTAAGCTCTTCTCTTTATCTTCCTGCCTCACCCGTACCTCTCTGGTCCCCTCAGAGAGGGAGAAGTGCTGCTGGACCTGGGGTCCTCCTGAGCAACCTGTGTTCTGATCCAGTTGATGACATACATTTCCACACTCCTCGAATATTCAAAAAGAGGGGGAGGAATCAGCTTCTTGTTACAGAGATTTTTATATAATAGAAGACTGACCAGCCTTAGTCACTCCTTGCTCTTCAGCATGACAGCTCACCATGGAAATGAGACATCCCAAGCACGGGTGCACAGCTGCTCCTACCTCATAAGATGAAGCTGCCCACTGGTGGAGTCCCTGCTCATCACACAGGAAAAAGCAGATTCAGGAACAGTGCTGACCCAGAGCTGTCATTAAAGAAGAACAGAGAAGCATGCTGACCCAAGGCCACTGAAGATGACTGGAAATAAGTGCATTGCTTACACCACCTGCTCACCAAGCTTCAGCAGTGGCTTCCCATGTTGTTAACCAAACTGGAAGTGTCAGAGCTCCAACAAACATCTCCCAAATTGTGGTAAAGGACAAGACAGTGCCACAGCTTCAAAGCAACAGCACATTCACCTTCCTCCATCTCCTTTTCTCTATTCAACTTCTACATTTACTCACAACTGTTGTGGAAGCAAGACTGTGCATTAAGCAAATTCCCTTGGCTGTGTACACAGACTTTCCCTTTTTCAGATATTACACCCAAGTAGTCCCTTTTCACTGGCCAGCAGGAGCAGGGGGATCATTGTTCCCCTGTGCTCGATGCTGGTTGGGCGGCACCTTGAGTGCTGTGTCCAG
>JAYDZK010000268.1:488472-498543 GCA_034509185.1 Euphonia xanthogaster
GGTCTGCTGCCTGGGATGTGAGCTGCTGGCATCTTCCCACTGTCATAACCATGTAATGAGACTGGTGCTGGAAAATAAAACAGCTCAAGGCCTGTTCCCAACAGTCCCATCCTGTTTGTGATTTGTACACAGACCCCAGCCAACACAAAGTACAAAGCCGAGTACAAAGCCAAGCCAAAAATTGCTGGTGAACCTCTGTTGGTGTCCTGTCCCCAGGTTTCCCTTTTACCTCTGAGGGGTTTGGGTCTGAGCACTGACAGTGTGGAGCTGAGATTAACAGCTGAAGGTGACCAGTGCCAGCCCAGAAACACACACTAAAACAGAGGGGCAGATGACACCCTGTCAGTTTCATTCTGACATTTTTATTTCTCAAGCTTTTCTCTCAAGGCCAGCAGGTTAATAATGCAGTACTCATTTCTGAATGAGTATGTCAGTAACTTACTCTAGAATCTGAACATTTCCCCCGTCTATAACTTTCCAAGCCATTAAGAGTTATTGGGCTCCATTTAATTTCTTTGGATATGCTCAATTGTTTAATCTGATTTGCCAGATTGGGACATTAGACATTTATTCTTCATTATTGTCTGGTTAGAGCAGTCTGGAAGTTGCTCTTGATTGGGGGGAAGCAGCAATCTGCTGCTCCAGGAAGGGTAATGTTCCCAGGCAGGCACTAAGAGCAAGTGCAGATGGAAAACAGAGGTCTGAGGGGAATGAGAGACGAAGGGTGCCACAAGTCTGACAATAAAGGCTCTCCACATGCTTGCAATATTAAATTTCAGGGGCAAGATGCTATCATTCTGAGGAGCGGTTTTAACTGACAAACCTTTAAAGGTAAGGAAATGGGCTGGGAACCATGCAGGGCAGGTTTTTAGCCACATTGGCAGGCAGCTTGATTTCAGCACAGGATCATTTCATATGAGGTTAAAGCTGCCACAGGTGACAAGAGGAGGCTGTAAATACCTAATGGGTGTGCTTGATAAAACAACAGCATACCTGGAGGAAGGACATTAAAATACTGCTAGGAAGTTCTCTCTCCAAATGTCTGCAGCTCTCCCCTCAGCTCCTGATGTTCTCATCTAATTTCCAAGTCATGCTTCTGAGGCCTTAGCATCATTTTGCAGATGTCAGTGTCAGATTTTCTGTCTGGAGAGGAGAAAGGCACTAAATTTGAGAGTACTGCAATGTGTTTGGGTAGTACCACTGAAGCACTGACCTTATCAAAAATTATTATTAGTAGTAAAAATTATTATTATTATCATAATCATTACTATTACTATTAACAGTAATCATCATCATCAAAGAATACATTTATAACATATATAATTTATGATTATATGACTGTTATTTAATTTAATAATGTATTTTATTAATATTATTTAATTTATTATTATATTTGTAGTCCAAATCCATAATTTATCATTATAATAGAATTTATAGTAATGATGAGAAATACATAATATTTATAGTGATAATATAAAATAATAATGTCAACTTATAAATTGTTAATTTCTGTTACCTGCAGCACACAATATCCAAGTATACATGTAGCTCCTAATACCTAAGAGAGGTTTTACATCTTTTAGAGAAATGTGTACAAATCCCAAGGCAAAACAAAGTGTGAAGGCAAGAGCTCTCAAACCAGGATTGTTAAAGTAGTATTCACCAGGTTCACCATTATTGTGTGGGTTTTGCATATGCAGCCTCTTGTGTCTTAAAAAAAAATTGAAATTCCAAGTTACTTCCCACCAAGTGAAATTATTGTGCCAAGAGAAGTTTCTACCTTGTGTGTGGCTGTGACAAAGGCACTCAGAGCACATAGGTAGTTACAGCAGCAAGGCAATAACAAAGTCTTTCTTCACCTCTATTTAATCACAGCATTAAGGAGCCAAGCCTGCTCAGAGGATAACTTTCCCTGTCTAAATCAAAAGCAATAAACAGTAACAAGCATTTAATTTCTTTACAAGGCACAGACAATCTCTGAACCAGCCTCTGTTTCTTCCAGCTTGCACAACAGTGTCCCAGCTAGATAATAAAAATAAACATTTTAGGGGTAAAATCCTTCAGGGGAATTAATTTCCCAATAAATCAAACAATGTATACCCAGATGATATCTCACTTTATCACTGATCAACTCAAAGACATTTCCTGCAATGCCTCCTTCCATTTTGCCTGCTTAAATTCCAGATGATAATTTTACCTACATTGCAGTGTGGGGCTCTTTCCTTGTCATCCTCCCCCCTCCATTTGACTTTCCACTGTGTATTTAAGTTTAAGGGGAACAAACAGTAAAATGACCTAGAATAGAATTGGACTTTCCCCCTTAAATATAGACTCATTGGGCTGGACAAAGCAATAGCTAGAGGCTTTTTGGTTTAGTTTTTGGGTTTATCATTACACTTTTTATGATTTCTACAGTTTTCTCTGGATTTTGGCAGTTTGACTCAGAGAGCCCAGCTGAGGAAAGGGGCCTCTTTCCTGCTGTTCTGGAGCAATAGAAATAAAAATATTTCCTTCAGTTATAAGCACCATCTTGGGGGTTCTCCTCCACTGATGGAGCACAAGCTGGGACATAAGACTAAGACATTTCACCCCCTCCTTTTACAAGGTCATTATGTTTTCTCAAGGCAATTTATTTCACCTGCTACCTCTAGGAAAAATGGATCCACAGCAGCAAGAAGCAAACCCAACCCAAGGCCACAGCTGCGTTTTCAGCATAAAACCATTTTGAATATTTAAGCCATTTTTTTTGGTCACAATTAAATTAATAATATCTAAACCAAAATAATTTATGCCTGCTCTTGTGAAGTCCTTGATCAATCAAGAAAATTAGTGATATTCTATGTTGAACTGTGGATTTGATCTGCAAGTAGGCTGAAGAATAACTAAAAGGGAAGCCATCAAATACTATTTTTTCCATGCTGCATAGATTTCCTTTCCACAAAATCACAACCCTCTACACAAAGCTGTTTAGCAGGAATAATTTATGATTTTTATTATGTTACCAGCTCATTAGCTTGCTTCAACCACAGCAAAGTTTTACTGTGCAGGGCACTGCACAAATACATAAATGACACAAATATATAAAAATGACACAAATCTATAAAAATGACATTTCCTGGAGCTGTGTGTGACACAGACTGTCAGGCACAGGGTACACATAAAAGTGGGATTACATCCAGCTGAAAGCACAGGGGCTGACACTGGTCTCAGCAGGGGTGGAACTTCACTCACATAAATTAAGGCACCAAAAATTAGTGGACTTATTTCCTTGAGGTGAGGCAGGAGGGTGGCAAAGTGCAGTGAGGTGCATTTTTTTTTTTCATTCTTAGATTGAATGCAATGAACCATGGATCAGAGCAAACATTCAGTTTTATATATTCGCATTTGGATCAAAGCCTGGGATTATCCATGCAGTATAAATTTTCACTCAGAAACACAGAACTCTATTAAACCACCCAGTAATGGAAAACATTTCGGTGTTCACCTTTCTTCCACACATATAAACAAAAATATACAAAATGTAGTTAGTAAATTGAAAAAATTGGTTTTGATGATGAATATATTTATTTGGTGTTTGATGTTTGCTAATGAATATATTCATGTTGCCCCTTAGGGATAGTTTAGAAATTCTGGCCATTTGTTGCTTGCATGTCATTAGTGTGTCACACATTGAATACTGGGTAACAATCCAATAAACCTTTTAGACTAATACTACACAAGACTAATAAATAATTTTCTGTGCTTATACTTAGAATTGAATAAAATACATTGCTATATAAAAAGAAACATTTTTATGTGTTCTGTTATTTTTTAAATAATTTTTCTGTTTTTTTTTTTTTATTGTTGAGACTATATTTTGTATCTTTTTGCTAATCAGCCTGCATTCCAACCCTGTACCTTTGTTCCAGTATCTTGCATTTGAAGAAAAGAAGATTAAGGTGGGAATTACCTGCTGTTCTGCTGAGCCGGAACCCCTGAAGATGTGCTGTGTGGGACACCCATGTTAAAATGATTAATGCACATGACAGAAAAATTCAGGGGTTACAAAAAAGACCCCAAACCCACAACTTCAAACCTTGTTCTGTTGTGGTGCAATGGTCTGAAAAGGTGAGATGTATTTATGTTAGTTTGGTTTGTGCTGGTGTTAGTTCAAAACACAGCAGCGTGCTCCTAGAAGAGGAGACCTGTGGCAGGAAGGAGTTTGCACATCACCAAACCCAAAAGTCAGTTTTGAGTCAGAAACCCCAAAATCCCACAAGTAGGAGTCTGCTGGGTGACCTCTGGTGCATCCAGGGCTGAGATGAAAAGTCCTGGCAGGAGGAATAGTGCCAAGGTCCCCTGTCAAGTCAAAAGTTAAAAAGAAAACAAAAGTTCCATCTGAAATCCACATGCAATTGTCATAGCATGGGGGGGAAAAGTCTCATGCTATGAATATTTCAGTAGCAAAGTCAGAAAGCATTTTCCCCTCAAGCAGATTTTGTTAGTTAGCACTTTTCATCTCTAGCCTTTGCAGCAAAATCCCAGGTTGAATTACATGCTGCCCGAAATATGTTGAAGGAATTCCCCTCTGCTCACCACAAAGTCATTTTCTGTGGCAGAACATGGAAAGAAGGATAGAGAAAGAAAAATCAAAGACAATTAGAAGGGGGGAAATGAAAAAAGTATCACTAAGAAAATTCCTGCTGTGGTGCCTCAGGGAAATCAAGGAGGAAATCACTACCTCAAAGACCTCTTTTTCAGCCTAGACTCTTCCTTATGAAGAAAATATACAGCCAGTAACCCATGGATTGGAAGTAAATGACTGAATATAACATGCAAATATAAAAATAATACCTATTTTACCATTGATACCTGAAGAATTCAAAACACTTTCTTACATTTTTTCCTCTCTCTCTCCTACTCTCACACATGCAATATGCAATATTAAAAATGCCAATGAGCATCATCAGAAGAAGGAATAAAAACAACATTTGGCCAGTTATACACTCTCCTATTTTAGCCACAATTGTATGAGCACTGTCAGTGCACAGATGACCCAAAACTTTTTACAGACTGCATTGTGCAGAATTTCAAAGGGAATTTTTAAAATGGACCAAGCTTAGATATGCTCCAGCCACTAAAGAGTACAACAGTTTTTTCACTTCAAAAAAGTGACATCAAAACTATGAATAACTCATATCAACCTTTTTTTTTCCCACTAGACAAAGGCTTTTTCAATAATTCTAAGACAATAGTTTGGTTTTTTAAAGTTTCATTTCTTTTCTTATATGTAGGCTTAAGAAAATATTTGCATAAGTTTGAAATGCAAAGTTACTGTATGAGATGTGGAGGAAACAATCTTAATTAAATTATAGGGGTTTTTATCTATAAGGTAGGTGCTCTGAGATAAAATTTACTGCATAAATAATCTAATAATCTCTTGTTTTGTAATTATCTCCTTATTTTTTCACCTACAGTGCAGTGCTCATCATTTAGGGGTGTTTTATTTTTTTATTTATAAACCTTTCCAAGTCTTAAACATTAACAATCGGGTTGAACTGAAAAAAAAAAATTGAAACAATAAAAATGAAGGATGGCTATTAACACAAAATAAATTTCAAGGAAAAAAAAAACATTCAGGAGGTGTAGTCTCCTCTGGAAATGTAGATTTCTGTATGCAACACTCATGGGAGGAAAGGAACTAACAGTGCTTCCTTCTCTGATTTGCAAGTCATGATAAGGCCATGGGGAGCAGCCAGTTTTTAGAACATCCCTGGTATAACTACATTAACCTCATCTGGTGAAATCTGAATGTAAATTACTTCTTCACTCAATAACAGGATTTAATTGAACTTGTTCTCAGTCATTGCGGCAGATTTCTTAGGGAAGGTTTGATATGATACACATTTTAAATAGTTCTTGAGTTTTTTTAAAAAAAAGCCTGTTGAAAAGGAATTTTACATCTCAGTGATTTTTAAGAATGAACTTCAAAGAAAGCAGGAAATATAAGTATTCTTGTCCTCACTGCAGCTATAAATGGTTGGGATCCTGAGTCACAGTAAATGAGAACAGGGGATTTATGAATTAAAGTATCAGGCAGCCAATTAGCTGCAGAAATAACATCCTTCCCCTCAGGATGGAGTCATCTCCTCCCAGTCACAGCAGCTCAAATGTCAAATACGTAGTAAATGTTGTGAATGAGAAAACCTCAACACCTCCTTGCCTCATTGCAAACAAAACCAGTCCAGTTTTTGGTTTTGTGGGGTTTTTAAAAAGTAATTATGTTTTTTGATCACCCAGGCCAGTTTTATGCCCCCTCTGACATTGTCAGAGGTGGCAACAGGGGAGGGGGCCAAAACACTTTTCCAAATGGGTAAAAAACACTGTAATGATTGGCTACTAATTTTCTCCTCCCACCACTGAATTTTTAGGTGCCTTTTTATAACACTTTATTACTGAATACATTTAGTGATATTTATTTCCCTTAATAAGCCTCGAGGTGATGACAGGCAAGAGAGAAAACTATAACAGAATTTTCTCTAGCTCAACACTTTTAGCCTCACAGAAAATAGAAAATATCCTTTATAAAAATAACAATATAAAAATATAAAATATCTTTTATAATAATTTTTAATATATTTTAATTTCTATTTATTTCTGAGCTGAACAAAACTGTTAATAGCTTTTTCCACAGACTATTTTTATCAAAAAAACTTTCTTTTTGCTAGAAGATACTTAAATATTCTTAATATGGAATTTTCCACCCTTTTGTTAAATATTGCAAAAAAAGGAAGACATGTAAGAAGTAATTTCTTATTAAACTGACTACTTAGTTGGTCACAAAAACCTCTTGGTGTCTCAGGGAGGGCTTATGTGTTCAGTTTTTTGTTACCTATCTCCACCTCCTTCCTCCTCAGTCTGGATCAGCTGGTCTAATAAAACATATGAATGTACCCTATGATACTTATGTCTCTTATACCTTTGGATTATCAAAGCCAAATCATTACTACTCTTTCAGAAAAAACAATATTCTAAAATGCTTTAACAATTCCTAAATGCTTCTTTACTGTAAAAAGAAACATTCTGAATGGGAAAAGAAAGTGCTCTGGTGAAAAGATTGGTGACGTTAGCACTAAAATCTTACTGAAGGGGAAAAAAAAAGCATGCTTAATTTCAAAACCTCCAAAGTAAAAACAGCTTGCTGAAAAAACAACACCAAGATAATAAGCTATAACTGGAATCTGACACTAGATGACTTTCAGCTAGAAATAAGATGCAAATGTTTAACAGTAAGAGTAATTAACCATTGCAATAAGTACATTAAAAGGAAGACAGGATGTTTCCTAAGAGGTATCACTTTAGGCATATTTATGGAACTGGAAACAGGAATTAATTCAGGGAAGTGCATCCATTAGATGCCATGGGTGAGTCAGCAACCTCTCAGAAAAGGCAGCATCAATCTTCCCATGAAAATACCATGTAGCTCTTTGTCTGCCACAGGCAGGTCCTTGGCCACAGGCATCAGTATTTGCCTTGCTCTGGCTGGAAAATGTCCTGAACCAAAGAACCTCAGATGGGCCCTGAACCATCTCCACCGTGAGCTCTCCTAGCTGGGGGCACTAATGAGAAGCAGGTTTGTTGGGGTTGTTAGCAGCAGGTGATGGCTGCATTAACAAACCTCTCTTATTTAAGGGGAGCTGGCTGCCCCAGAATGAGGCATTAGTAACGCCATAGCAAAAACCCCAAACCAAAGTGGAAAAACAAATTCAAAAAGGAGAAATGGAGAAAAATCCATCCTCCCCACACCCTGTTACACTGGCACAGGCACAGACCAAAAGCATGTGCCAGTACTATTCAAAATAATATCTTTGGGAACCATGAATGCTGGTTTTATTTTCCCTTGGTGTAGTAGAGCTGATCCATGTCTTGAGGGCAGCAACAAGGAGTTTTCTAGGTGGCCAGCTGGGGGATGAGTCATGATTTCCTTCTGAGCTCTGCCTGTGAATTCAGCTTGCCAGATGAAACCAAAACCTCCTTTTTGCTGCACAGTGGCAGCTATCAGGTGTTTAAAAACAAAGGTGTGGTGGCACAGGTGCAGCTGGTGAGACACCAGGTTTGCAGCGTACATTTCTGCAGAATAACACACCCTTGTTCTTCAATCCTCCTGTCACCCCTGGGCGTTTCCTATCACATTTTGCATTGTCTCCTTCACTGCAAAGACTTCACAAACATCTCCAAAGTGGAGTCATACAGCAAATGATATAATAAATCAGCATAATCACATCCCTTTAAAATAATGCTTCACTTCAGAGTGAGCCCTTCCTGTCTCACCCACAGTTCCATGGACGAGCTTAAATAAGTGGATTTTTTTAAGTTGGGATGAAAAAGTTTTGTTAAAATGGAATTTAAATAAACTACCAATCAAAAAAATCTTGCAAAGCATATGAGCAATGGCTTTAACATTTTCCCCCCAGTGTAAACTTCTACATATCTGTGCAGAAACACAGGATGAATCAAATGCCACTAAAAAAAATAACATAAAACTGACTGTGCCCCTTTTCCAGACATCTTTAGTCAAGACCTGTGGCTCCCCTGTAAAATGAGAATTTAATGTGCTGACAAAAACATGAGAGCTTCCCCTCCATTTACTATCAGTGGAAATCATCCTGTAGGACGTGGAACTACCTCTGCTGCCATGGGAGTCTGCAAAGCCAGGCTCCCTTTTCTGCAAGTGAGAACCTCTGGAACATCCATCTAATTACCATTATTTTTGGCTTTTGACAATGCATTTAGATACAAAAAGTCTGAAGCAGCATCTTCAAATTCCTTCTGTTCACTGCAGAGGGATTATTTTATATTCAGGTGTATCATCCATGTTGTTAATTTAGCAATAAAATTACTTGAAGACTTTAGCAGGAATATTGATGCTTCCTTTTTTTTTTTCCTTCTTGCAATCAGACAAGTGAATTCCAACTACAGCAATATATGCAACGAAACAAGATTATGTTTGCAATTTCTGTAATTATTGATAAGTCTGAGTTCCCTTTGGTATGATACTTACAACTTTTATTCACATTATTTCATTACATGTAATGGAGGAAAACCATAAACAGGGACAAATAGATTTTTATTCTTTTTTAAACAAGACTTTATCATTATAGTCACTTCATTTTAACATCATCCTCTGCCATAAGATCATTGTGCTGAACATTATAGAGAAGTGCCTTGTGAAGGAGCAATTACCCTGACTAAATGGATTTCTAAGCAGATTCAAAGAGAAAGATATCAACAAGCAACAAAATGTACATTAGTGAAATAAAGCTAAATCAAATAAGGTTTTGAAGATGCTGCTAAATGATCCTCAAACAATGCAGTACACTGACTGCTTAATTTAAAAATGGTTTTCATGTTCAAGAGACTGTGTTCTATTGGGGTGCAGCCATTGGTGTTCAGAATTGGCTGAGGGAGCTCCTCTGTGCCTGCCTTCCCCAGCTGTAACAAATAATCAATGGAGAGGCAACTGCAACAGCACAAGAATTGGAGTTGTGGCCCATATGCTGTCACCCTGAGGATAAATCAGAGAACTGGGGACCCTGATCACAGACCCCCTTGCAGGGAGTGTCCAACCCGGCCTTGGACATTGAGAGATGGGGCAGCCACAATTTCTCTGGGCAGCCTGTGCCAGTGCCTCCTCTCCTCACAGTAAAGAATTTTTTCCCAATATCTATTCTAAAGCTGCCCTTTGTCATTTCAAAATGACAAAAATTGTCACATTTATACTTTCTGAAAAATCCCTTAGCCCAGGACTCTTCTCCTGGGAAGCTGAGAAGCCTCAGAGAAAAAGGAAAACAATAATTATCTGATTTACTTCTCCTGTGGTTTGCTCCTTTAGAATGTGTTTGGAGATTGTTTATGCACAGGTGATTGTTTCATTGATTTCATGTGAATTGTTTTGACTCTTTATACAATCAGGGCCAAGCTGTGCTGGGGCTCTGGAGAGAGTCACGGGTTTTCATTATCTTTTTAGCCTTCTGTCTGTATCCTTTCTGTATTCTTTAGTATAGTTTAGTATAGCATTCTTTAATATAATAT
>JAYDZK010000268.1:503007-518177 GCA_034509185.1 Euphonia xanthogaster
CGTGCATTTTGGGACCATTTGGGTTCATCTTGGGTGCAGCCCTGGCTGGGCTCTGGTGCTGCCCAAGGTGGGTCCATAGAGGAGATCCTTTGAATAAATGCCTGCTTTATTTAGCTCTGCCCAGCCTCTGCTCTAGGGCAGCTTCCCAAGGCATGGAGGGAGCAGTTCCTGGCTTTCTTTCCAAAACCCAAGTGTTGTCTATGATGAGGGACCCCCAAGTAGATCCCCCTTTGCCCAGCCACAGGGCTGAACTCCACCTGTCCTTTTCTCCAAGCTCACATTTTCAAGGACATCAAAATAGATCTGATATTGGCATTTTCCATAACGCACATCATCAGTAGTTGTATTTCTTTTTCAGTATTCAGTCACTACCTTTCTTTTTGGAAGTGGTGACTAATAGGAAATAGACACCAATGTGAATTAAGCTGAAATTAAAGCAGCTCTCAAGTGGGGCTCTGGAAGTGTTCCTTACAGACACAGCACAATTGAGACATTAAGGCAAGTCATCCTTGTTTTAAAGCAATGTGCTTGAATCCCATTCACTCTGCTTGTTACATCACCTTGTGTTCTTTCAACATGGAACTCAACAGAACCATTAAAAAAAAAGAAAGAAAGGAAAGATTTTTCTAACACTAATTTCTCTGGTTTTCAGAATTCATCTCAGAGATATTTTTCACACAATGAGATGAGATATTAATTCACTGCATCGAGATCACTTTTACAACCAGACAAACTGGGGACAAGGTCCTTTTCTCTCAGTAGACACCATTCCAGCAGCTTGGCCTGTAGGAATTACATCCCCAAATTGTCTGCATGCTCTCACATGACACTCTGCCATGTTTTACAGTGACACTGGGATGGATCTTATTACTTTGTTGGGTGAAGTATCACTTGCTTAAGTCTTTCTAGAATTGAAACAGAACTACATCAGAGAAATTTACATTCATTTGGTATATCACAACCAAATAATAAGATTTTATGATACCATAATATTTTAAATCATATAACAAATAGCTATATTGTCAAAAGCACAGCATGTACAGCTGGGGTTAAATTCTCAAAAGAGCTCAATCATCCCTTTGGGTGCAGAGATTACTCTGTTTTTTTTTTTTTTATTCTGCCTCCTTTTTCAGACAGGTTTTAAAACCCTGGTCCTTGGTACTGTGTTTTTGGAATATATTTGGCATATTGAATACTTAAGAGCATAATACCCAGTAAGAAATACATTTGGACCTGACAGTTGTGAATAAGATGAACTTGGGGCAGCAGCAGAGTCATGTTTAGCTATTTATTTTTAAGTAGGAAATAATACAAATTCTAAGGCTGAAGTTGAAGGTGTAAAAATGGGGCAGGACATAGATAGGACAGGACAGAATGAGTTAAGTTAGGAAACATCCATTTTTTCCCTAGATAAAATGACATTTCAAACTCAGTTATGTGTATAAATCACATAATTTGTTTCATAAGAATTAAGCAAAGAATCTCAGTGAAAGTAGTCATGAAAGCTTCTCTGTAATTACCATAGAAAGATACAGCCTGCCAATTTACATTAAAGGGCCAAAAAATCTTTTGCATATCTGATAAATTAGCTTAGTTGTTAAATCCAGCTTTGAGGGGGTTCCTTTTTTCCCTTGGTATTTTATATTACTATAAATTACACTCCAGTGGAACTCTTTGAACTCCTTTTGGCATTGGCAAATGGCCATTTGAAATCAGAGGAGCTGGAAGGAGATCGGCATCCCTTCACAGGCAGATCCAATCTTCTAGAAATACAAACACTCAGAATTCAGAATGAAATATGAAATGACTGTGTCTCCCGTAGGATAAGTTTCAAGGAATTTTTTAATATAATTTAGAAATATTTCATATGGATGTCCAAAGTAAAAGATTGAAGATACACATTTGTCCAGTGGAAGTAATATTAAACTTAATACTTTTTAAAATCATGCTTGTCATAATGGAATTAATGAATAGGATTACCTTAAAGTCTGTATCATTTCTTAAAACTTTTTTTTAAACACTTATTCTAGGACATAATTATGAAAAATAAGTATGGGTTTTTTCTCAACAAAAAAGGAAGCACTGTGAGTCAGAAGATCTGGCTCTGGCCCCAGATACATCCTGTGATTAATTGCTCTGAATGCATTCTTTGTGTATCAAGGCTCTTTTCCTCTAAAATGGGAATAGTTACCTAACTCTGAATAGTTCAGGTTTTGGACAGCAGCTCAAATTGCTGGTGAGTAGAAGCTAAGGGAATACCTTTGCACATTCCCTGAGCATTGTTTGTGATGCACAGTGATAAACCTAAAATAATGCATTTTTTGCATGGTGTGAAATGATTGTTGTCTCATTCAGATTTGCTCTTTAGGCACTTCAGTATATGTAGCAGGCACAGGGCCTGCGAGGGCCCTGTGGAGGGCTGAGGCCTAGAGAGGGGAAATGCCAAGTCATGGTGAAAAGGCCAGAAGCCCCTCTCTTCCGCCTTCCAGACCCTAGCTTATCTTTCTGTGACCCCATAGGTTACTTCTCCCTTACTCCTGCTATTGGACAATTTCTGATCCCTTCTACCCTTATATAAGGGGCTACTTTAGCCCATTCTGGCCAGAAGAGCCGCCGCTGGAACCCTTCACAGACCCCCCAATAAACCATCTCTGTGGAACGCCAGGATAGGTCCTCTCTTCTCTCTGCGTCTGCTTCCTGGCTAGCTAGCAAGGCTCCTTAGCAAGCAAAGAGCTGAAATCATAAGAGCTGAATAATCACTAAGAGCTGATATCACTTGAGCTTGCTAAGGTTGCCAGCGGCTAAGAGCGGCTCGGGTATTCGGACAGTCAGTCTTCAAAGGGCTGAGCTATCTGGCCCATGCTAACCTGCCTGCTTGGGGCACATGAACCCTGCAGGAAGCCAGCTATCCGGCATTAAGTATACATCAGGAGAGAAGAAGTTTTCAGTTCCCTGCAGACAAGGAATGGGAATTTCCTGAGTATGCCTGGCAAACACACTTACATGTTTCTTACAGTCAGGTCATGGTTCAGGGCACACTTTTCTGAGAGACTTTCACAGCTTTTCATCTGCTCAAGCAATCCCCACCCAGCAGCCCCCTTGGATCTCCCCCTGGCACACACACCCCAGGGAGGAGAGCAGGGGGCTGCACTCTGGATTCAGCCAGGGGACACTACTCTGAACACAGATGTTCTGTCTGCTGGTTCCATTCCACACAGCTTCCTGACCCACTGGGAACTGCTGCCCTTGTGCCCACACATTTTTGGGAAGTGGCATGGACCAGGAATGAGCACGACTGGAATACACAGTGCTGCCACCAGACACAGCCCTTGCTATGGGGAAACACTTTCCACTAGGGAAACACATTCCATTTCTGAAACATATTCCACTTCTGAACCATATTCCACTTAGGAAACACATTCCATTTTTGAAACATATTCGATTTCTGAAACACATTCCACTTGTAAAACACATCCAACCACTGGCACCAATGAAGCAAGGCAGATATAAAAGCCCCCAAAGGGAAACCTTACCTAGGGGCTGTGCAGCCTGGGGCAAGGGGCATGCAAGGAGAAGGAACTCCATAAGGGGCTTGTGGAAAAGAGGGAGAAGGACTTTCTCACAGGCAGACTGTGGCAGGGGTAGGGAGAACAGCTTCAAGCTGAAAAGAGGCGAGGTTTAGAGTAGATGTAGGAAGAAGTTCTTGGCTCAGAGGGTGGTGAGGCACAGGGTGCCCAGAGAAGGCATGGAGGGCCCATCCCTGGGAGTGTCCAAGGCCAGGCTGGATGGGGTTTGAGCAAACTGCCCTAGTGAAAGGTGCCCCTGCCCATGGCAGGGAGTTGGAACAGATGGGCTTTGAGGTCCCTTCCAACCTGGTCTGTGAAGGAAAAAGACCCCATGGAAGAGCAAAAGGGCAATCACAGCCTCCTGCATCTGCAGGATCTGGTGTCCTGCCAGCTTCATGGGAGCTGTGCACGCAGCAGGCACTTTTCACACATTAATATTGCAGCCATGGGCTTGGGATCACAGGCACAGAAACTTATACATTTTATCACATCCTAAACGCTGTGGCATAAGCTGATGACTTCTGGGGTGATATATTCCTTCTCATGTCCAGTGTTGGTTGACTGGCACCAAAGAATGTAAGATCTGGTATTAGCTATTATTTGAAGACAAGACATTTTTTTGTGGATGTTGAAT
Source organism: Euphonia xanthogaster (assembly GCA_034509185.1). Taxonomy (NCBI): domain Eukaryota; kingdom Metazoa; phylum Chordata; class Aves; order Passeriformes; family Fringillidae; genus Euphonia; species Euphonia xanthogaster. The sequence goes on from JAYDZK010000268.1 coordinate 507,208, forward strand.
TAAGTATAAGAGGGAATTAGAGCTTTCTGTAACTAAGAGAGGATTTGATTTAAAGTACAGGATGTGTATAAAGGTCATAAGAGAAAAATGAGGCATCTGTAGATTATGTATTATTTATGGATATAGAGAGGAATAAATATTCATAATTCAAGGAAAACAGATAACATGGGACTAAGTTATTGAGTGTTGTCTACTAAGAAAAAGAAGAAGTCCTTTTAAATGAAGAGAGATTATTCCTTCCCGTATGTGTAAAGACAGTCAGAAAAGTGTGATTTGTTTGACTGTGACTCATCCTTCCAACATTTGACGGATATGAATCAGATGACCTTCCCCTGGGAGCATATGCTGAAAACAAACCCAAGTTTCTGATTGTTTAGAACTCTTCAAAGATAGTTCTTGCAGTCAACAGGATCATCTTCATTTAGTGCTCATTTTTGTGGCTTTTCCCCTCTCCCATCAGGCACAGCAACAGGGCATTATTCTCTGATGGTGACTTGTTTCTCCAGCACAGGGTGAACCAGGTGCTCAAACAGGTCATGTGCTGGACCAGAGGATGGGAGAAGTGGAAGGACTCCAGCTGGGCATGTTGATGGTTGGTTTGACACCACTGTGCCACAAGAGAAACATCTGGGGGCGCCATGTCTGCGTGAGAACACTTGAGCAAACCAGTAAATTGCCCTGTGAAAAGGTCTGGTCTTCCATTCGTGGACAAGTCACATACTGAGAAGGTCTCCCGGGAAACCTATTTTAATTTTTATGAAATGTTCTCCATCCACCCAATGGACAATAACAAAGTTGGTTTGTAACCACTCCAGTTCCTCTGAGGCATTTAATTGACCTTGGGAAGAGGTCAAAGGGTCGTAGCAAGGAAGCTGCCAGTAATGAAAAAATATTCCTTCTATTCCCACAATTACTGTTTTTTCTATTGCACTTTCTGAAAGCCAGCCTACCATAGCTGATAAATCTGATTAAAAAGCAACTACAGAAAATTTGATACTCAGGTTGGGACCTCCCACAGCAGAGAAGAACGCAGCTGTGGGACTGGAGAAGTCTAAGAGAAGAACAGTTTACATTCAGTAGGTACAGACACTCCCAAGCACTCCCATAGGGTTACTCACAGCCATGTGGCTCTGGATATATATACCTTGCACTGGAAGAACTAAGTCCCAGCTGTCCTGTCAGCTGCAGAAGGCTTTCCAGCTCCATCAGTGACATTTTACCATAAAACACAAAGAGCTCTTCTGCTTGGTTCTCTTAATTTAAAAATGAAGATGTCCAGAGACTGAAGCACAGCCTGAACAGATTTCATTGCTGTGAATGTGTCCAAAACAGCAAAGTACTGACATTTTTCTCAGAAGGCTAGGGATAAATTTGAAAGCAGTAATACTGAACCAGACCTAAGAGAAATATGGAGGGCTGATGGAATGGAAATGGCCAGGAAATGGAGAAATCCTGTTTGCACTTGCCTCTGCCAAGGCACGCTGTGCAGAAAAGGGGCTCCACAGGGCTCTTGGGAATGTTGCAGCTCCCATGGAGGAGCTGATGGGGATGCTGCACCATCTAATCTTGGCTAAGTTTGGCAAAATCACAGGTGCCAAATAACAGGCTCTCTTGTCTGTGTCTGAAAGTGTCTGAAAGGAGAAATAGAGTGAGTGTCTGAAAGGAGAAATACAGTGAAGGGAGAAGAGTTAGGATGTGTGCAGCCCTATCTGGAACAGGATGCAAAGAAGAGAGCACTGTTTTGCCTAATTTCAGAGGAAAAATAGACCTAAGAGTGAATGTACCTAACACAGGAAAATATACCTAACAGTGAGGTGCTCTGTATCACCAACTCTGAGAGACACAAGACCCCTCTTTCTTGAGACATTTTAAATGGAATGGAACAAAATACCAACAGAGATGCTAGGGAAGTAGATTTCTTCAAGAAAGATGTACAAATAAAAGAGTTCTTCACTAAGTTTGATGATAAAAAGAGATCTGTGAAATTTAACAACAAAGGGCAAAAATGTGGTTAATGAATGATTCTAACAAAATTTAGGGATTTTCCACAGCTTTTCAGAAGTGAGAAGACACATCATTAGTTATTCATCTTTGACAATTCATTTTAATACAAATCCCAAAGCATCACTCTGTTAGCCCTCTCTCCCTTCCTTTTTGACAGCAGTGCCTCAGCATGTTGCTAGAAGGCAATGAGATCTTGCAGGAAGCCCAGACACAGAGTACCATAAAAGATAGGGAAACATATACATAATTTACAGCCAAAATAATGCTGAAGAGATTTTGGAAATTAAGATTCAGGAAATTCTAAGGCAACAATTTAAAACATAAGGTTAAAATATTAAATGACTCTTTTCCTCTGCCTTTCAGATCTCTTTGTCCTTTCTACATTGCCTTTTGCTCCCCCCCACTGCAATAGTAACTTGCTACTAGGGTGAATCAAGTTTATTTCTGCTTTGTCAATAAGAAACTGATTAACTTCTCACTTGAGTGGTTGTAAAAGTTGGCATCTCTACTGCCAAGCAGTGCTGGACAGGAACAGCAGCTTTATTTCTGACCTACCAAATGAGGCTCAGCTCACAGGCAGTCTCTGCTGATGTCAGGTTGAAATGCTAAATTAGTTTCCATTGCTTCAAGACATCAACCACCATTGTCTACATGTGGGAACCACCTGAACAGCTAAACCCAGCTCTCCTCCATGGGCTTTGCCTTAGTAATTCTGTTTCAAACTGCTCTAGTGACAGGTATCCCGGCCCAAGGCAGGAGACTGGAACAGGATGCTCTTTAAGGTCTCTTTCAACCCAACCCTTTCTATGATTCTGTGATTTATTTTGAATTATAGGAGCACAAATAATTGAATATGAGCACGGCTGGTGAAAACTGAAGCAAGTCCAAAGTGAAAGAGAGGAAACCTGCATTGCTCCTATTCAGTCCCCTTGGAAAGTGAGAAAATCCCTGCACCTCTGCTGCAACTTCCTGTGCTAAATGAGCCAAGGAAAACAGCTCCTGAAGGGATGTTCTCAAGGCAGTGGGTAGGTTTGCTGGAGAGTGGAAGGCTGCGCTCAAAAGCATTTTGGTAGAGAACAGAGTTAAAGAGTGCAGCAGGAGAGCCCCTGCAGCTCCTGGCACTCGGAAATGCAGTGTCAAACAGTGGTGATGGTGAACAGTGACAATCTAGAGATTTACCAATGGACTGCAATTTCAGCCCCTGCCATGACAGCTTGGGGAGCACTCTGAATCCAGAGCCAGATGGAAATGGTACTGGATTAAGATTATATTGAATTTTTTTAGAAGGATGTTAGAGCAAGAGATGTGAAGTGCATGAAAAAATGATGTTTAATAAAGTAAAACCATAACCTTTGGTGGCATGCAATCACAAGCAGCTTCCAGAAGGTCAAGGAGTGAGTTTACACAACCCAAGCCATGCCTGTGCTGCACAACAAAGGTGAACTCCTAACTGGAGTCAGTTGAGTAAATATCCTGGCAAAAGCAAGGATTTCCCTGTGAATTTCCCGGTGAATCACTGAGCAGAAGCAAAGTTTCCTAGGCTGTGAGCTTTTGACTCAACCTGGTAAACCACACAAAAATTACACCATGCTTCACCGTCCACACGTTGTCTACCTGATGTTTAAACCCATCACTTCTCACAAAGTGAAGACAGAGCTGCCTGTGAAAGATGAAGAGGTGGCTTTTGTAGGGATCTAGATAAGTATTAATCAGTCTCATTTCTAGAATCTGGAGATTAAACCATAAATTCTTAACCAGATGTGAGCACCCACACAAACATCTAAGTTTTGTATAAGCCTAGCTTTGGAAAAACCTGGGCTTTGCTTTTAGTTTTGCTGTCAGCTCAGTGTAGAATTAATAAGCAAGTAATTTACAGCTTAATGCTTCATTAGAGATTGAGGTGCCCCAATCTACTAAATGCTAGTAAAGCCATTTCTTCAGGGGTGAAGTAGCAGAAATATCTCGGGGATCATCCTACACTTGCTGAGCACGGAGACAGAAGGCTGGATCTCAGGAGAAGGTTCTTCACCCACAGGGGGTCTGGGCACTGGAACAGCTCCCCAGGGAGTGCTCACAGCACCAAGGCTGGGGGAGTTCAAGAAGTGTTGGAAAATGCTGGGATTTTTGGGCTGTCCTGAACCGGGCCAGGAGCTGGACTCCATGATCCTGGTGGGTCGCTTCCAACTCAGCATATTCTGAGATTCTGCGATACCATCTGTAGCTATACAGCACAGTATGAAGCTGCCAAACATTCTTTTAGGAGTCTGTATCTACAAAAAAATAGTATGAAGTAATAGTGGCATGCTTGGCTGGAAAGCACTGATATTCATACCCTGACCTATTCTCCTAATCCTATCTCACAACAAAAAATAAACGCACTAATAATTAACCAAAACTAAACTCACCACACTAACAAAAAAATTCAAAATTAATAAAATTTCAAATTAACAAACCAAAACCACTACACCTGTGCAAGAATGAAACTGGCATTCCAGCAAGGCATGTTGGCAAATAACAGGGTAATATAGACAAATGTACAACGAGAAACAATGTACTCAAGTACGCACAAGTCTCTACACAGATGACAAAAAAGTCACACAAGTCACTTAAAAATTCAAGAGTTTCATCAAGGAATAAGTGCTCAATTCTAATTCACTTCTAATTTGCTGGACAATTTAGCAGTGTTTTTCAGCTTTTGGCGAAATTCCGAGTGCCAGAACTTCTAAAAAATTATAGCTGATATTCATGTGAAGTTTTGTGTTTCTGGCACTTCATTTGGAAGCTTAGACAGCAGTATTCTGAGTCTTGCCATAAAACTGACTCTTGTCAAACCAACATGTTTAACCCAAACCAATATGATAATACAGTGGAATTGTGCTTTTTCAGCCTGAGGCTAGAAAGCAAAGTAAACTAACTCAGAAATATTTTTTAAAAAATTTTAAAATACAGGTTACTGGGCTCTCCTGACAAGGGAAAGGAAGATTCATTCCAGCTTTGATGTTCAGTTAATGTGATGATATGTCTCCCTGTTTTCTGTACGAGGCCCCTGAAACTGGAGTTTATTCAAACAGACTGAACTTTTATCTAAACTCTTTTCTTTATCTCAAATTTTGCAACCTCCCTCCTTGACAAATGCAGCCTCGCCCCACTGATCTCCACCCTGGATGTTCCACCAAGGGAGTTTCTCTGACTCATCTGCCCATGCTGCTTCTCCTCTGCCTCGTTCATGCTGGACACTGCTCTTCCCTCCAGTGCCTCACACCCAAGTGTCCAGCTGCTAAGTGTCAGAACCCAAAACATTCGTCTGACTGCCCTGGAGGACTCGAGACCCTGGCAAAGGGCTCAAAAACCTTGGCACAGAGTCAAAAACACTTGTGCCTTGGATTTTAGCCCATGGAGAAAATTGCCAACTTCGTGAGAAGAGTAAGAAGCCACAGGAGTTTGAGTAGAATGATAGTGAATTTGTCACAAAGTAGAAAAGTAGATTTTTGGGAATTTAGAATGAAGGTTCAAGAGGCAAAATAGAAGAATCTGAGCATGCCCTCTCCTCCTTCTTCTTGTTCTTGTCCTTCATCTTCTGCTGTGATGGTGACACTTCTAAATTAGTTTAGAATAGAGACAGACTGTCTAACATAAGTGATAGGTATTGGAAAATTATTGTAAATAAAGTACAGGTAGTCTTTAGTATAAAAAGCCAACACCACCCCAAGGGCAGTCAGTGTGTCACAACCCGACCTGCTAGACAAACCTCAACAAGTCAAAAAAGAATGTAACATATAAGAGAAAATAAACAACCTTGAAAACCAGAACTGAAGAATCTCCACTCCTTCTTCAGTCACAAAGCTGAGAAAAAAGACTCTTTAATACCTCAAAAGCCATTTCAATCACAAAAAACCTGAGATCTAAGAACACTTGGTTTGCCTCTCAGCCTTCATCCACTGGAGAATATCTGCTGCAATTCAGCAGCAGGCACACTCCTGGTCCTGGTGCCTAAAAAACCAGAGTGTGGGCTGCTGATGTGTCCAGCTCCAGCCTGCTGTGCTGACCAGCACTGCCTGCTCTCCTGGTGTGTAAAACCACAGAACTACTGAGGGTGTGTGGTCACCAATTGTTGGGGTGGTGTTGTGGGTCCCAGGAGGAGGTGGGGGATGAGAATTGACTCCAAGTTCTTAGAACGCTGATTTATTATATTATATTAAAAGAAAATGATATACTAAAACTATACTAAAGAAAGAGAAAGGAGACTGGAAGGCTGGAAAGGAATGATAATAAAAACCTGCTACAGACTCAGAGAGTGCAACACAGCTGGACTGGGATTGGTCATTAGGTAAAAACAATTCACATGGAACCAAAGATGTACCTGTTGGTAAGCAACCTCCAGACCACACTCCAAGCAAGCAGATAATTATTGTTTACATTTCTTTTCTGAGGCTTCTCAGCTTCTCAGGAGAAAAATCCTGGCGAAGGGATTTTTCATAAAATATCACAGTGACAAGGGTGGAGGAGACGTCCAGGGCTGTCCTGTCTCCTCCCATCTCTCCTCTCAGGCCCTTTAAGGCAGGGCTTTTCTCTCTGCTGTCTATTACAGTGCTTTTGGGTCTTGCTCCATGTTAAAAATCCCAAGCACTACCACCACAGATAAACACAGGTAACAGCAATAGTTAACCATAAGGTAACTGAGGAATTTCAGAACACAAAGTGATAATGGGCAGTGGTCTATCCTATCCTGGAGGCTAGGGCAGAATGCACTAAACCTCTATCATCACCCCAACCCAGAGTGAGTGAGAGCAGCTTTCTGCAGAAATGCTTGTGAAGCTCAACTCTTCAAATCCTTGCAGAGGGCTCTGTAAGAGCACAAAGTTCTTGGTCCTTATTAAGAACAGGCAGTTATTAGTTTTTATGCCTTCTGTTTTCTGTCTATAAATACCCATACATTCAGAGTGCAAGGCCAGGCAGGATGTGCTAGGTCTCCCTGAGAAAGGCATGCACCTGAAACAGAGCCAAACTCTGCACAGCTGCTGTTTCTGTTCAGCAAATCCTAGTTTTCCAAAATGCACAAATATAGTACTTTAAAAGCCATAAGAGTGGGTACAAATCCATAATGAGATTTTGATGTTAAATAATTATCTAAATGCATAGTTAGGGCTTATCCTCTAAAGCTTGAAGTCTGTTGTTGCATCTGATTCTTTTTCCTCGGGGGATTTTTCATAATCATTAATATGAAAAAAAATTACAAAAAAAAAATCTTTTACACTGATAAAGAAACACATGTTCTTTGTGATGAGACCAAAACTAGTGGGCACCAAAGCATAGAAAGTTTTAATTACAGCAAACTCCTTTGTTCTTAAATTTACTTATCTTTCCAGGGGATGAAAATCACCTTATATTGCTTTTACACCTTACCCTTTTTTGACACTCTGAAGCTTGTAAAATTGACTCCACTGCTTTGAGTGTGCACTAAAAAAAAAAAAAAAAAAAAAAAGAAACCATACTACAAAGCTACAAAGAGCAGAAGCTGAAGTTCCAAAGATCCTAAGACTGAGCACTCAGGCTCATCTTTAACTTCTTAACTCACATTTAGATTTTAAACATTCTTAATATTTCTGAGATGTTTGAACTCTAGGATTACAGAGTTAGTTAAGATTCAGGGTCTAAGGCTGAAAATCATTTCCCCTGGAAACACATTTACCTCAGAGTGTAATTTCTCCTAGGATGGAACTTCTTGTTGAGCCTCTTCCTTCTGCTGTGCCAAATTGGAGCTCGAGCAATACTGTGATGATGATATTGTGATGAAGCTTTACTTAATCTAGTTAGGGTAAATTAAATTTTAAAGGAGAGAGGTGTAGGATACTGTGCCAAGTAATTTGCTGAAGTTACTGAGCAGAAAAATGAAGCACCTGTTAAAAATGTGTGGTGTAATCTTTGAATGGAGGTGCAGAGTATTTATGGAGGTGTTATTGTATCCTCCCCAGGCTCGGGGAAAGCAGAGTCATGGTTTAGCAATGGCATTCCCCAGTTTAGTGCTCCTAGCAAAAAGATCAGTGGAAGTCTCTCCTCCCCAGAACTCTCCAGTGGGAGGCATGGAAGGCAGGGATCATGGGTGGAGACAAGAACAATTTACTCGAAACAGCAATCAGATAAGAAAAAGAACCGCAACATATGGAGGGCTCGACAGCTGGCCTGCAAGCAAAGCTGAGTTAATAGAAGAAATAACAATTGATGATTTTCGAGTGCATCCATAGCAAGGAAGAAGACAAGGCTGTCAGCATGGAAACAGATCAGAAAGGATACATGAAAATTTTTGTAAGCTAGACTACATGCATAAGTAAATGTGTATACATGTCTTATTAAATTTCTCTAAAACTTTTGCCAATTATATTGGCGTTAATTGCTTTGCAGCAATGAACATAATAAGCTAATGTGATGTAGTTAATGACTTAAGATCATGCTTTGTTAAGAGTATATAAGCTAGAGAACACGCAGAATAAAAAACTTTTTTCTTCTTAGACCCTGATCATGTGTGTATGTCATGTCCGGCCTAATGTTGACAGCGACAGTATTGATAATAAAAGTATGCAAAAGAGAGAGCATTCACATGAAAAACGCTGACTCAGAGCTCTGGGAGACAGTGAACAAATGGCAGATGGCTTCCCCTGCCACTCCCTGTCCTCTGGAGGCCCTGCCCTTCTCATCAGTGGCAAGAGAGTCCCCAGCAAGGATGTGGGGTGTTACCAAATCACATTGGGGTCTGGACACACCCCCTTGGCCACTGCCAGAAATGAGCACTGTCCTTGCTGGAAACCAGGACACTGAGCTTGCTGGGCTAGGAGTGAGGTGAGGGAGCCACAGCCCCTGCTCTCTGCATGGACTGAAATTGTCACTGCTCGCACCTGTCTGCACTGAATCACTTCTACTCATTAGTGCCCGTGCCAGAGAGCATTTTGGGAGGTCTTTGGCTATAAGACTAGAGTGTTGGAGCCTCTACTTGCAGGCAAGGTGGCAGAAGAATCAAGTGTGTGAGCTTGCAGGAATGCTGAATTCCTGACTTGGAGAGGATGCTGGCACCAAAAGTGTGCAGACTGGGGATCCCTGCACACAAGCTACAGAATGTGCCAGGGCCTGCCTGCCATGCAGCAGGAAAATCACAATTCTGCCCTGGGTGCCTTCAGGCTCCACCAGGCACCTCAGGCAGAAAGCCAGAGGAAGACCACATCTCCTGACAACCAGGAGTCATTCATATTTCCACAAAGGCATCCAATATGTAGCTGCACTCCCCAGTAACTGAGGAAAAGAAATAATCCCTTGCTAGGAAATAAGAGAGAGATTTCTCATGAAGAGACAACACAGATCCCTTTCCAGAGGGATCCAGATAGGCTGGAGCATTGGGACATCTAGTTGCACTAGAGGAGCATTTTTGGTCTTTTTCAAATGAAATATTGTAATCTATTCTACCAAACTCATAAACCATAGAATAACAGAGGATTGCATATCTACAACTCTTGTGTCTACAACTGCCATGAACTACAAGCATTTCTTGGAATGAATGCCCTGTGTAACTCAGCGTTCAGTAATTTATCAGAAATAGAAATAAGGGCTGGCAGTCATTTCAGTTCCTCATGTCTTTTACTCACGTTCCTCTCTTTCCCTGTATGCAGACACAAGTGCAGATACTTAGATTCCCACTCCCATCCAGTCCCCAGCACTGCACCTCTACCTGGCAGGAGTAAAAGAGCAAGCCCTTTCAACCACACCACATCCTTTATCTCCCTTTCCAGAGAGCTTGTGCTGTGTTGGCACTGGTGGAGGAGTCTGAACACAGCTCTTTCTCTTGTCACATTCTATGGCCTCACTTCCAATGGCACAGAAACCTTTTCTTTCATGCACATGAGACTTGCAGAGACACCCCACTTCCCTATACTCCCTTCCCTAGACTTCCCTTCACTCCCCTAAATGTTACTGCAGTCACATTCCCTCATTGCCCATATGGTGGGTTTAAGGATTTGTCAGAGGATATTTTCACGTGTCAGATCATGACCCAGACCAGTGAAATAGTCTGTTATGACACATTTGACAGCAAACCCCAAATTTCAAACACATTTGTGTCTGCACAATTTGCCCTAGACAATCACCTAACAATTGAGCTGTGCAAGGAATCTTGTCTTGTACTGCTGCTTTCATGTTGTATTACCTAAAGTGTTCAATTATTACTTTACCAGATCAGGTTTCTCTCACTTTCATTATTTACTAAGGCTCAACCTACATAGGAAAACAACCCCAACATAAAATTTGAGGAATCCAAGGCCTGAACCTGAAGGAGTACAAAGCAGCCCCTCATCTGAGGCTGTCTCAGCCTCCTTCAGAGTGACCCACAGAGATCTCCAGGAGGCAGACAGAGAGATGCTGGCAGATAACATTTCACTGCCCCTTTGATGTTCCACATGTCAGTAAACCATGGCAAATGATCCAGTGGCAGCAGGACTGCAGCCCATGACTCTCTTTTCTCACCAGCACGGGGAACACAGCACCCAGCAGGACAATGCAGTGGAATGCTGCCCCAGGATCAGCCCAGCAAGGAGAGCAGCAGGTGCAGAGCACACGCCCCCCCCTCCTGTCCCCTGAGTTTATTGTCCCATGGTGTGGCTCGCAGAGAAAGGATCACAGGAGCACTCCTGTACCCAGGCTGGGCTGTGCCTGGGAGCACAGGGAGCATTTGCTGCTGTGGAACAGGACACCAAGGAGCAGGCATGCCTGCCATTGCAGGGATAACAGCACAGCCCCTTCCCAGCCAGGGCCTCTGGGCTCCCTTTGCTCCTGCTGGGCAGGGGTCACTGTGGCAGGCTCAATTTCTGGAAAAATCCCTTGCCCAGGATTTTCTTCTGGGAAGCTGACAAGCCTCAGAGAAAAAGGAAAACAAATTCTTATCTCATTTGCTTCTCCTGTGTTGTGCTCACATGTGGAATGTGTTT
>JAYDZK010000268.1:525990-540776 GCA_034509185.1 Euphonia xanthogaster
CCTCAGAGAGGAATGAAAACAAAAATTATCTGATTGCTGCTCCTGTGTTTGCTGCATTGGAATGTGGTCTGGAGATCATTTACCAACTGGTCCCATGTGAATTGTTTTTAATTAATGACCAATTACCATCAGCTGTGTCAGACTCTCTGAGTCAGGAGTTTTTATCATTCTTGTTTAAGCTTCTGATGTATTCTTTCTTTTAGTATAATTTTAGTATAGCATTGATATAATAATATCATATCATATCATGTATCATATGCCATATATCATATGCCATATAATATCATATTATATATAATATCATATCATCTATAATACCATAAAATAATAAATCAGCCTTCTGAGAACATGGAGTCAAATTCTCATCTCTCACGTCATCCCAGGGACCCACACAAAACACATTAATAAATTACAAGTTTTAACTGACAGTTTTCTTCCAAGGTTCTTCTATTCCCCACCAAATGAAGTAAGTGTAGTCCTTTTAATAAATATTAATGGGTTAATATTCTGCCAATGATGTCAGGATGTAATTTTTCAAGAGTGTGATATCTTCAAATGGTTTACACATTGCTAAAGCCCAAACCCATAGGATGCAGTTCATTCTACAAGCATACTGATAATGTATGCAGATTTCAGAAAAAATCAGACCATAAAGGTCCATAATAACTCTTCTGGATATGGGATTTGGTATTCCAAAGAGCAAAAACTCACAGTAAAGGACTAAAGACTGTTAGTATTAATACCCAAGTTTTACTGCAGCATTCTTTCCTAAAGCTGAATGCATTTTATTCATGCCTACCCGCCCAAGATGAAACATTTTCCTGCCTCTAAAAGTAGTCCAAAAATGTAAATACTGTTTCATAATTTTTTTAGTGAAGTATCTTATCAGCAAATACATGTCAATGGGTGTCCTATCAATCATAGGGAACATTTCATCCAGTGTAAACAGTTCTATTGACTGGAATGCTGTCAGTATAGCTGCAGCTTTGAAAAGGTTCCTGCCTTCAAGCAAATGATTATGGGAAATACTATGGGAAATGCACAGTGCATTTTCTTTCACACTAAGGGCTGATCAAAAAACAATAATAAAAATAATAATTTCTGAAAAACTATTTCAATACAAAGGATCTGAAATTTTTTGCATTCTCTTCTGTTGTTGCCTTAGTTTTACACCTTTTAAATCTACACACGTGTTTATGAATATTACAAAATACATCTATAGACTTGGGCATATTGAAAATGTACTTATTGGCAAATTTAAAAATTATTTTAATTTTAAAAGAATTTCAGATTTTTTTTTAATTTCAAATGTGGAAAAATTACAATTTTACTTTCATAGAAAAAGAATGGAAAGGAAGGCTATTAATCTATACTCCCTCCTTTTGTTATGCTTTTTTCAATAGGCCCATGTATTATTGAAGGGGTTTTGTAGAGATACACTTACATGAGTTCTGTATCACATTACAGCTGATGAATGCCCAACACACAGGTATGTTATGAAAGGTCATCAGTTACAAGTGAAGCTGCATAATGCATGCCTGCTGAATACATCTGCCAGTTCTCTGCACTGGCTCTGCACCTGCTCTGGCAGCAGCAAGCAGGGCAGCTGGGAACACCAGTTTAACCCAGTTTCATTTTGGGGAGTCTCTGGGAGCTCTCATTCAACACAGGCAGGCTTTGCTCCAGTGGCCATCTGGGCTCCTCTCAAAAGAGCCAATGGAAGGGAACCCCAAAGTGCTGTAATGCTAAAAGAAGCTCTAGAGACTTAAAGATTTCCATACTTGTCTCAAAAATTTTCCAACTCCTAAATTTTTCAGGTTTTCTTAATATAGAAAAACCAAGGAGCCATTCTGCATGTGGATGAGAATGGAAGGAGGGTGAAAAGCCCATGGCTTCTGCTGAAATTCTGTCCCACTGCAATTCCTCTGTGCCCTGGTGATGAGAGCACCTTGTGGCTCACCCCTGACATCAGGGATGTGCTCTCTTTTGCTGTCCAGTTCTGTTATGAACAAAAAGCCATTGCCTGCACGCTCTCCCCTGCCTCTTGCCACTGCTAGCACTCCCACAAATATTTCCCAGTCTGACCCACTGCTTCAAGGAGCTCTTTGAGCATAAAAGTGCAGCCTTAGGGAGCTGCAGTCACTCTTACTTTAGTTGGGAAGGGTTTTCACATGCCAAGAAGCATAAAAATAGGCAAGTAAACACATGTTCCATCATTCATTAGCAGATCATGTTTGCACACAGTATTTAAAAGCTGGAATTTGATTCTGGAAAAGATGCCTGTATTCTGGAGAATGTTGGATGAGCTGAAGTACTGTATAAAGCTCTCCTGATTGTTCCAGTGAACTTGTGCTTGCTTCAGATGCTTGTGCAGCCCTTCCCAGAGCCCAGCCAGGGTCAGGTGAGGCTGAGCCTGTGGGGAGAAGGGGAGGTGAAGCCAAGCCACCCTGGCTGCCCATGCTCATCTTACCTGTGACACCCAGCAGCCCAGCAGAGTGCAAGGCAAGTTGCTCTTTTTCCAGCCTCTGTGGGCATCAATCCCATTAGGGCTGTGGAAGGCTGCTTCATTATCCAGACTTCTATTTCATTATGAATATCTGTCTAGACGTGGCAGAGATCAGAGTACAGAGTGCTCCTGCTGCAGCACACAGCACCAGGGAGCTGAGCAGTGCCCTGAGCTTACCCTGGCAGCTCCTCCTGCCCAGGAACAGCAGCAGCACAGCAGCTGGGGTCTGCTCCCATGAGCAAAACTCCTCCCAAACACCAAGGGAAGGCCTGGCAGTCTGTCTCTGCACACCCTTGCACTCAGCCAGAGCAGGGGTGTAAGCGGCTTTCTCCCCATAACAACTGATATGTTTTCAAAGGAGAAAAAATTAAAGTCAATTACAGAGGAGAGCAGATTTTGTTGTCATAATTCTTCAGTTCCCTATGGATTTCTGAAGGATAGAGAGGAAGACACATGGGTTCCTAGCTCTGAATCTGTCTGAGGACATTAGCAGCTCCTCAGAGCAATAGCTGCCAGCAGCAGTGACACTGAGAGTGGCAGGATGCACAGTGTGCATGCGACAGACTGTGCACAGTGACACAGTGGCAGTGTGCACAGTGTGTGTGTGACAGAGTGTGCACAGTGACACTGAGAGAGTGGCAGTGTGCACAGTGTGTGACAGTGTGCACAGTGACATTGACGGTGGCAGGGTGCACAGTGTGTGACAGCGTGCACAGTGACATTGACGGTGGCAGTGTGCACAGTGTGTGACAGCGTGCACAGTGACACTGAGAGAGTGGCAGTGTGCACAGTGTGTGACAGCGTGCACAGTGACATTGACGGTGGCAGTGTGCACAGTGTGTTTGTGACAGTGTGCACAGTGACATTGACGGTGGCTGTGTGAACACTGTAGGAGCAGCTGTGCCTTTTGTCACATTCATTGTCCCCTGCAGCCCCATGCTTTGTGTTAGTTCTTTGTTTCACCACAGAGGCTTCTTCCAAATTGTGTGCTCAAAATAATCCGGTGATAGTCTGGCAGCCTTTTTTTAATCTCTTGCTTCATTACCTTGTAGATATCATTGAATCAAGTAATGACAATTTTTTTTTTTCACCTACAAAATTTAGAAGCAAACTGTCATTGTTTCAAGTCTACTTTTAAAGTCACATCTAAACATTTCCAGAAATGCCTAGCCACCGATAGCCACCAATTTATTGCACAAATTAATTCTCCCTTGGTTAACTATTACTTCCAATTTAATTACCATTTAAAAATTAATTTACTAGTGCTTTTTAGGTAATGAGTAAGACACTTTACACAAGTCAAGTAAAGGCCATCTAAACATATTTTCTGGGTAACTGAGGTGGTCTAGTGTGCAAAAACAAACACTAAAGCACTTTTAGAAAATAACAATGATGATGCTGAGAGCAAAAAGACTAACTGTACATGAATCTGTAGGGGCAGTGTCTTACATGATCTAATTCTCTTCCTAAAAGTGAACAAGGTCTAGAAAGCACATTCCCTTTTCTGCTCCAGGTTCCCCTTAGGAGCTGAAAGAGTAGAGCTTTTTTTGGGCATATCTTTTTATAACATAATTTAGTAAAACTTAAAAATTTAAGTCCCCAAAGAGAAAATTAAATTAGGACACTTGAACTCCCGATTTTACTCTTTCAGTCCTGGATTCAGATGCATTATACAGCTATTACTCTTACTGAGTGTAAAGTTTAAAGGAAAAAATATTTTGTCTTCAAGAAAAGAAACTGGAATCACTGAGAAATAAATATTGCAACTAAAATCCCTTGGTTTCAAATTTGTCCTTTTCCTTCCCCCCTTATTTTTTTGACATTTCTATTACTGAAATTTGGCAGGTGCAAACACCATTCTTCACAAGCCTTAGTGCCTGCCTTATAGATGAAAAATCCACTTCTGCTACAACAGAGCATCTTTCTCCTTCTGCCAGTGCCCACAAACACACCACAGAGACTGGAACTCCCACAGTTTGCCCAGTAAATAGCTATTCCTTAAATTCTCAAGTCACTTTTGAGCACCTAATTGGCTTAATTGCCTGATGCAATAGTTCAAGAAATTAACCCAAATTTCTATATGAATGGTGGGTTTGACATCTTTATATAAATGCCAAATGATTCTGTGTTTTGTGGTGGTTTTTTTTTCCATGTTTATTTCATTTGTTTGGCTGTTTTTCTTTGATTGATTGTCAGTTACTGTGTTGTCTTTACCCATGCACTGCCCAGAATGTCCCCATATGGGCCAATTATTGCAGTATTTTTTCACCTGATTTAATTACCTCATTTAATTACCTTTCCACTGGTAAACATGCTTTCTTAACAGCTCTCCATGTGCTGACCACATGGATTAATAACACCTACCAGTTCCCACTAATTTTAATGTTTTCTGCCACTCTTCATTTTTTTAAATGCACACATTTAAAGGAGATGCTGAATAAAGTCATGTTCCATCCACTTCTGGATTTCTATCAGCTGGACTGGAAGCAGCACAGCTGTTAACTGGAGTTTCTGCTTAAATGTTCAGAGCTCTGAATAGTTTGAACAATTCTGAGAGGCTTATTCATTTTTACTCCATGGAACAAAGAAGTTTGGTGTTTCCCAGTCTGTAAATGCCCAGATTATCTGACATAATTGGATTCTCAGGTTCATGACAGCAATTATAATGAACTTCCCAAGCTGTTTCTGGAAATCTCCATTCCTTGCAGTCTCTGTGTGCTGCGTAAAGCTTTCTGGCAGGTGCCTGAAATACCAGGTGTGAGCTTCAGAAGGTGTAGGGTGGCTTTTAAACCATATTAGCAGGATTCTCTCAGGGGATGATTAAACAAATACATCTCATTTACTTGAGCACATATTAACAGCACTAGATACATTTTATACTAGGAGAATGTTTAACTGTCCAATCAAAATTCCATTTTTGAGGGTGCAATATGAGTGTGTCTGTGTGTCCATTCCTGCAGTACAGATGCCTTTTCTCTCGACATTGCTTTCTGTGCTCCTCCTGGCACACAGGGTGGGCAGAACTTGCAGAAGGGAGGAACACTTCCCAGAGAAAGGGTTCTATTGGTACCCCTCTCATGCAGTACACAATCCTGTGTGTTATTGACTTACCATAACCCAAAGCCTACAATGAATACAGAATTATTAATTTCCTTATGGGATTCTGTATGGTGATTTCACTACAGCATCTGAATTCTTTGAAAACATTAATGAACAGATCCTCTCAACATCCTTTTGAAGTCAGAGGATATTTTTATCACTATTTTACACAAGGGGAATGGAATATTTAAGATAAAAGCCAAAATGTTCAGAGTGTCAGCTAATTTTGTTTGCCAATTTTAGAAGTCTGAAGTTCTGAGTTTTCCAAGAGCTAAAGGGTTTTTTTAAGGCTTTTTATATGCTCAGAGGAAGGAGCCTGATTCCACAAGTTGGTGATGGGAACACAAAATGTTCCACGTGTTCAACATTATTTGATACCAAGCTTCAGCTGCCTCAAAACAAGCACTCACAGCAGAAGAGCTTTGCTGTGAATGGTGAGGCCATTTCAGGAAAGGAACCATAACTCTGGCCAAAAACCAAAACAGCATCCTTTCCCTTCCTTCCTTCCTTAGAGTATTTCACAATATTTCTTCCATCTTAAGCAAGAAATGAGATTTTGGGTAGAGCTCTGTCCTCTTCACTGAATGCTCCAGATCACGACCAAAGGAATTCTACCAAAAGGACTAGATATTGAAGGGAAAAAAACCCCAAAAATCCATCTCATCTGTTTCGACTGGAGACTGGGAAAGTCCTAGAGTGACTTCATCCCCATTCCTCTGTGTGGCTCAGAAACAAGTTTTGCACCTTTGAGATTGGTTCTGAGAGCAAAGAGGGGGAAGAAGAGTTGGTTTTCAGAAAAAAACTGCTCTCTGTCATTCCTACCCATTCCTACTGCAAAACAACCTGGTCCACAACACCAACAACCAACAAACCAGAGCTCTCCTTTATTTTAGTTAGTTTTAGCTAAGTAAAGCAGGTAAGTTCCCTAAAATGTAGTTTTGTTTCCTTTTCTTTAAACCTATTTAAACCTGCTCTAAACTAAAACACCCAAAACCCACCAAAATCTCATACCTGCAACCCACCAAGCCAAGCCTAAGCCACAACATTTCCAGCACCAAAGAAATTAATAACAAACTGAGTAGACCAAGCTACAGCCCACAAAAAAAAACTTTCTGTGTTTGTAATCTCTTAGAGAGCAACAAGAAGTTTCATTTTTTAATAATGTTAATTTTTTTTCTGCTAGTGAATGTTTTGCCTGTTAAATAAACAGGTTTTTCCACTTTTCTCCAAAAAATATTTTTTTCTGAACCAGTTAAGGGAAGAGCCACTTAATTTTGCTTTCTAAAAGAAACCCCTTTAAAAGTTTTTCTCCCAAAATTACCTAAACCAGAACAAATATAATGTTTGGCACCCAACATGTAGCTTGAGAAAGCAGAAAAAACCTGTACTGATTGCATTTTAGTTTTGTTTACTCTGTAATGAGATAAAGCAGTCAGTAACCATTTTAAATTCCTAATGTCTCTCAGAATAAAAGTGTCTCTTCACGTGTTTCTAGTCCCTAAGTTTTTTTTTTAAGCTTTGATACCTTTCTATTCACTCAAACTTTTTTCTTATCCAAAAATAACTCCAGTATTATCCCCAGCACAGTTTTTACAGTAGAAAAGCACAGATTAAAATAGCCATTGCACTAAGCTCAGTGATAATAATTTATAGTTTAGAAAAGTACTAGTCTGTTCAAGATAAATTTATGGTTTCTTCATCCTACCCTACAACCCAATTCCAATAACATGTTTTAAGATGTTTTATTAATAATTGCACCCAGTTTGTTAAAAGAAAAGCAAAAAATGAAGCTTTTCAGCCTTTCCTTTCCTTCTTATCCTTTAAATATATTACATTGCTTTTTAAAAAGGGTCAGTTTCCCCTAAATGTTAAAGACATCACTTTCCTGGTGTTTAATCTAGTAAACTTCCTCTATACAGCCTACAACCTCTCTGAAATAAAAGCTAAAATACCCAGAACAACTAATAAAACCCCTAACCCAAAAGTAAACCCAAGAGTAAAAAATCCTGAATAGCATAAAAATAAAAAGATATAAGCCAAACACTAATAAAAAATTTTCTTACCTAAAACTTTCCACATAAACAAATTCAAAACCCAGCTACAGTAGAGAAATACCTAAAAAAAAGTACCACAATGACTCTAAAGAGAAAAAAAATCATTACAGTAAGTAAAGCCCTAACCTATACTTATCACACACTCCTTAATACTGGAAAGTGACAAATAAAAGCAAAAAGAATAAATCAGCAGTTCCCCCAATCACTCAAGCTACACCAAACAGCCTAGCCACTCAAGTTATAACTTGTCACAGACACATTTTATGAAAAATCCTTTTGCTAGGATTTTTTCCTCTGAGAAGCTGAGAGGCCTCAGAAACAAAATGTAAACAATAATTATCTGCTGCTGTGGAATGCAACAGGTGCATATTTGATTTGATTGGTCTCATGTTGTTTTTAATTAATGGCCAATCCCAGTCCAGCTGTCTTGGACTCTGGTCAGTCACAAGATTTTATTATCAATCCATTCTTTTCTATTCCTTTCAAGCCTTCTGATGATATCCTTTTTTCTATTCTTTTAGTATAGTTTTAATATATAATTTTCTTTTAGTATAATATATATCATAAAATAATAAATCAGCATTCTGAAACATGGAGCCAAGATTCTCATCTCTTCCCTCATCCTGGGACCCCTGTGAACACCACCACAGCAACTAAACCAAACATTAAGCCTAAGCCTGTAGCTAAACCAAACAATAAACCTAAACCACTGGCAGCCACTGCAAAAAAAAAAAAAACAAAAACAAAAAAACCCCAAAAAAACCCCCAAAACCACACACACACACACAAAAAAAAAAACCACACACAAAAAACCCAATTGGCCTGTGACCAACAATAATAACACAGGGCAAAGACCCTTCAAACCAACCACTGAGACCAAAGTTAAAGCAACTAACACAAAATCATAAACCACAATTAAAGTCCTATTCCCTAAAAAACCTTGGTAGCCTAAAAAGAAATTACACTTCAAGACCTAATAAATCCATAGTTAGTTAGTTAATCCCTCTTTAAAACTATAATTCTAAATAGCACTAAAGCAAAACATTGAAAATCCCTATCACATAATCCAATTATCAACCTAAGAATAATTAGGGGGGCTAACTCTCACCATCTCTGGGCAGGGGTCCTAAGAAGTGTAACACAAAAATACCTACATACAAACCATCTGTATATACAACAAACTCAATAAAAGACCATAAACCAAAAAATTCAATGCTTAAAAAAATGGCAGTAGCAGAAATGGTCTTCTCAAATAACCTAAACACTATAAATCCAGGCTTAGTACCATGTACTTTTGTAATATAGTGAAAACTTGTACAACTCAGACCACAAAAATACACTTGTACTTTAACAATAATTAAAAAACCCCAAAGAAACCACACTTAATACAACAAAAAAGCTCCAAACATATACAAATACTCTACTTAACCCAACACATACAAAAATCACAACTGTAAAAGCATGTCTAAAAAAAATTAAAAATAAAATTAAAAAATCACAAAAAACCTCAAAGAAAAAGTTAAAAAAGACCTTCTCCAAATCTCAGCAATACCAATCAAAAGTTCTGATAACAAATATAAATGTCCCTTAAACAGGGAGAGCAGGTGCCCCCACTATGTGATGGTAAAAAATCCATAAAGAAATAAGATAAAAATCCTACTGCTACTCTAACACAACAAGTGCTTAAATAAAAAAACAAGACTCGAAGAAAAAGTTCCACCAAAAAAACCCAGCTCCAATGACCCATAACCAAACTACCAAATATAATAACAACATATCTAATCCCCTTAAAAAAACCCCCAAAACATATACCCAAAGGAAAAAAAATGACCAAGCTTAGAGTAAGTAAAAGCTAGAAAAAACTGTTTTTTAAACTGTATAAATTCACTAACCTAGCACATCAAAACCACAAGAATATAAAACCTTAATTGACATTAGTACACAATACCCATTAATCCCATCAAAACATATAAAGACAAAATCTGTTTGTATTACTAGAGTAACAAGAAGATCACAAAGTTTTACTTTAGTTGAAACTAAAGTAAGTCTAACTAAAAGGAAGTAAAAAAAGCCACTCTATTTGTAACTAGCCCAAAACCTCCATCCATTTTAAGAATAGATTTCCTCCCAAGTCAGTTTTTCAAAGACCCAAAGCAACTCAGGTAAACATTTAAAATAACAACTGTAAAAACAAAAAGCATCAAACAATTAAACACCTGACCTTAACTATCAAAAAACCCATCTACAATAAAACTTCTTAAAAAAACCCCCAAGAAATACCAATTACCCTCTCAACACTAGACCAGCAGCAACACCAAAAAACCCAAAATAGCGTAATTCCCATCCAAAAAATACACCAAACCACCAAAAAATAATCAACAAAACCCACTCAACCCTTCAACAAGCCCATTTAGCCTATACACAAATCTAAAACAAATGGAAATTAACTATAAACTATCATACCTTAAATACTGCTGTATTAAACACTAATACCATCATTAAACACTGCTGTAACAAACTTATTAAAACTCCAATACAAACTAAAATCCAAACCAACAAAATAACACGATTAACATTATCAATACATTTTTCTCCTTTCCTCTAACAATAAAATACAAAGCTGTTTACTCTCACATAAAAAAAATACAATACACCTAAAACCAACTACCCCAAAAATAAAAACACAACCCCACCATTTACCATAAACTCATCCAAACTACACTAAAAAGAAGTAAAGCTCCAAACCATCTACAATACATTAATTACACCATTGAGTAAAAAAACCACAGCAACAAAAATGCCTAAAAAGAATGACCAAAATTCTCCTAAAACCAATTTCACCATCAGAGAAATTAAAAAGCCTACTCAAAAAATCCAGTTTCTAAAAATAAAATAACAAAATAAACAGCATCAAATTCCCACCAATGTCATCAACAAAATCACAACAACCAACCAACAATAAAACCCCACAAACTTTCCCAAGCACTATAAGCTTTTAAAAATGCACATTCCTAAATGCAACCAAATTATAAACCCTCTTTACCTAATCATCCCCAAAAAGATCACTTTCCAATAAAACCCTAAACAACAAGAAACCTTGACCCCAGTTTAACAAAAAATCGCTCATAAAATAGCCTTGAACAGAGTCCAAACAAAACCAAACATAAAAAACATACTCTGCAATCAAGAACCATCCTCTGTCCTAAAGCCTTTAACAGAAAGTATCTAATAAAACTCAAGGCCAACCACAAAGATTTTAAAGTCAAAACTAAAAAATCCTCCTAAAAAACTCACTCCTCCTAAAAAAAACTCCTCCTCAAAACTAGTTAAAGCCAAAAAAAAAAAAAAAAAAAAAAGTAGCTTATAAAAAAATCCAAACTTCCACAGAAGTAATGAGCACTAAACCACAACTCCTCCTGGGACCCCAACTACCGATGCCAAAGTGAACACTCAAACCAAAAATTCCCTCTGCCCACCATAGCACCAACTCTACATAAAGCAATTACCCTCATCACACAACACACCCATATTAAAACACTAAATCACCCTAAGATTTTAAAATAATTACAAATTAACCTAAAAGTAAAAACTCAAGTCTCACTAACAAAAAACCCCAAAAGTAACACATACTAAAAAACCTGCACCACGTAACCAACTACCAACAAAAAAAAGTTACACTCTTTTCACTAATAATTCCTATCCCATTTGAAAATCAAGCAAAAAATCCCCAACCATATAAAACTCCACACAATAAATCACAAAATTACTAAAAAAAGTAAACCAAACCAACTCACTAAACTCAAAGCTATTCAACTAGCCCAAAACATTACTAAAAAACCCCAAAATTCTACCTCTACACTAATTAGTAAATAGTAACCAATACTCTATAAAACTAACTAAAAAAACCAAACTAATTAACAGTGTGAAAAAAAAACTACTAATAAGTAAAAAAAATCATTATCAAAGTAAAAAAACTTCCTATAAAAGTCCATCATATAAAGATGCATATTCTCAAAAATAAAGCTAATAGAAACCAACAGAACAACAAACAAGTAAATCAAGCTTCAAAAATACAAGTATCAAAACCAATTTTAAATTAGCAACACAAAAGTGATTCCTAACTAAATAAACTCAGAGTGCCTCCAGTCATCAAAATAAAAATACCACCTGTAAGTAAACACAAAGCCAAAGAACAAACCTAACCATACACAATATTTCTCAAGTTGTCCTTAACTGTAAAACATAGACTACCATCAAACAAACGAAACCCCCTATAACATAATGATCAATAATCCAAATATAAATATAAAAAAACCTGGCAAATTAATTACATTACTCTAGCCCAAACACACCAAAACAAGCACTATGTGCTCACAATAGTAAAAGCCACCACAAAGTAATTAAAACCCTACCCTATAATACCTTACACTACAGCCCATAACACCATACTAAACCTTAAAAAGCACATCCTTTAAAAGCATAGAACTCAAAAAAAAATCAAATCAAACAACAGAACTAATTTCAAAACCAACCCTATCAACACCTAAACTAAAAAACCTACCATTAAATACGGACATAAATAAGTATATACCATATCCCCTACCATACACCAATTACAAAGTAAAAAGTACAATAGACTGTTAAAAACCACCTTAAAACACAGGGCAGGGGATCTTTCAATAATTAAGAACAACATCTAACAAAAGCCACCTAAATTATTAAGACCCAAAATTCCACTTACCAAACCAACCCTACACAACCTAAACCCCTACATACAATAAAAAAAAAGCAAAGTCCTAATAGTGGGTGTCAAAAGTTTACTAAAAATTACAATTTAAATTCATTCTACCTCAAATACAAAGAAACATATTCATAAAGTTGTTTTTACTCAAAGGCCAAGTGACACATATTAAATAGTACAAAAAAAAAGGCAACACAATGTATACCTCAAAAAAATCTAATTATCTAATTATTAAGTAGGAACTATGGGTAAATATCACTGCTTGTTAAATGTTACTGACATTGTCTATACATAACTGTACACTATATATACCTATGTATAATATATATGTTTATAAATTTAGAATATATATTAGTTTCAGTAATAAACCAATGATATAAAAATAAAAAGTAACTTTATAATACTCATATCCCCATTCATCCGTGTAACTCAAAAAAAATGTTTTACACCTTTAGGATTACTTCTAAAAAAAAAAAAAAAGAACAAAATCCCAGAGTTTGTTTTCAAGAAAACTCCTACACATTCCTACTGCAAAACAATGCTGTCTATAACAACATGACACAGAGAAGAAACCAGAGCTCTCTTTTATTTTAGTTAGTTTTAGCTAATTAAAGCAGGTAAGTTCCCTAAAATGTAGGTTTTGTCCTTTTCTTTAAACCTATTTAAAGCTACTCTAAACTAAAACACCCAAAACCCACCAAAATCTCACACCTGTAACCTACCAAACCAAATCTAAACCACAACACTTTCAATGCCAGAAAAATTAATAACAGAGTAAACCAAGCTACAGCCTACAAAAAAACCAGTTTATAGCATCTTTCAAAGCAACAAGAAGTTTTGTTTAATATTGTTCATTATTTGTGCCAGTAAAACTTTACCTATTAAATAAACAATCTTTTTCCACTTTTCTCCAAAAAAAATTTTTTTCCAAACTTATTAGAAAAAAGCAGCTTAAATTTGCTTTGTAAAGAAAAACCCTTTAAAAATATTTTTCCCAAAATCACCCAAAACCAAAACATATGCCTGTGTGCAAAGGGGAAGACTTAAGAGAGACACAAATTACCATGTGCAAGCATCCTGATCATCTCTGAAAAGTCTTAGACCAGGGACTGAGGAATGGGGATTGATTCAGTAGGAAAATATGATATAATTCCAATATATTTTATCATATTCAGTATATATTTCTGTGATTTTGCCATAGCACCTTTAAATTCTGGATACATGAACTCCGTGAAGGCAATCCAGCTTCCAGAGCTTCCCAGTGCTTTAAAACTTCAGTGCTTAAACATTTCTTTATCTTTTAACATGTCAATGAGCCTGAAATGAAATATCCTAAGGCAATCACAAAATTAACTCCCCCTGTATCAATGTCCAACATGTATTTTCTCTTCTACGTGAAGGAGAACAGAAAAGTATCACAGAAGAGGAAGGCTGGGAAATGTATGATTTAAAGGTCAGCTGGAGGGAAGACAATGGAGAACCAGAGAAAAAAGCAAAGGCAGACTATGCAATAAGATTATGATGCAAGATGAGAAGATGAAAATCACTATTTCCAAGTTTTATAGCTATACTGGAATATATGTGGATTCTGGGGTTTTGTTTTTGTTTGTTCCTGGTTTGTTTTAGGTTGTTGCAGCTTTTTTCTGTCACTCTCTGTGGTAGTTTTACATGGAAGGCATCTACAGATGGAGTACAAAAGCTTCTACATAACTAACAGTCTGTCAGTCTCAAAATTAAAAAATTCTCAAATTAACAAACCAAAACCACACCAAACATCACTTGGTGCCCATTATGGTTCCTGGACCTCTTCATCTCCATGAGGGTGGACTCTCACCTACGACTCCCAATCTCAGAAAGATGCCCCAAACCAGGCCAAAAGGTCAGAAACTTTAATTCATTCCTGATCAGGGTGCATTATTTATTATAAATCCACACATATGGAATGATTATAAATCCACACATATAAATATGGAGAGTAAACATAAAACTCATTTGGGAGGAGACATCCAGAACACCAAGATTTAAGGTCCTCTAGGAACAAGACTTAACTGCTCGGTGAGTGCATTGCCAAAAGAATTCAAGCCAGCTTCCCACTCTTAGCTGCCTTCTGGGAGAGTCTCTCCCACCCTTTTGTTCTCTGTTGCCTACACAGGCTGTCAGGAGGACTAACCTCCTATGTCACAGCACACATCCCAGCTGAGACAGCCACCATACCCGGAGTGTCACCACACAATTCCAGAAAGCTTCAGCCCACACAGAGTAACACCTCAGCTCTTCAGGAGGCTGCAAGTGCCTGCTCCTCCTGCCCCTCAGCCCAGCCTTTTATGCCCTCCTGTTGATGCCCTGCCCCTGTGAGCCCTCTGCTCCCTGTGTGATTGCTCAGCAC
>JAYDZK010000268.1:546562-566492 GCA_034509185.1 Euphonia xanthogaster
CTGAGAAGCCTCAGAGAAAAAGGAAAACAATAATTATCTGATTTGCTTCTCCTGTGTTTTGCTGATTTGGAATGTGTTTGGAGATTGTTTACCACAGGTGATTGTTCCATTGGTTTCATGTGAATTGTTTTGACTCTTTGGCCAATCAGGGCCAAGCTGTGTTGGGGCTCTGGAAAGAGTCAGGAGTTTTCATTATCTTTTTAGCCTTCTGTCCGTATCCTTTCTGTATTCTTTAGTATAGTTTAGTATTCTTTAATATAATATAGTGTCATAAAATACTAAATTAGCCTTCTGAGAACATGGAGTCAGATCCTTCATTCCTCCCTTCATCAGGGTACCCTGCAAATACAATATTGACCTGTGTATTAACTGACCCTAAGGAGCAGAAAACAACCCAAATTCTGGATTGACATGGGGATAAGGAAGAGCTGCAGTGCTGTAGACACCCTGCACTTGCACACAATTTAAGGAGATGATGCCATAATGAACCTTGTGCCACCAGCTCCAGCCCTGGGCACGTCTGTCTGCAAGGTCTGACCACTGGGAGCAGGATGGTCAGAGCTGTCAGTGCCCATGCCAAGCCCAAAGCCAAACCTCCCCACTGTGCCAGTGGAAACTCCAAACAAAGGCACTCTGTGAGCCCGAGAGCAGAACTTCCATTGATCTTTACAGGGAACTAGGTCAAAGAAGCCCCAAGGCCTCTCTGAGCCGCAGAAGCCTACAAAGGGATATTTCTGCAGCATGCCTTGTGCCAAAGAACAGCCAATTAAGGGTCTTGTCCAGGCACACCCATGCACGGGGGAGCTCGAGAAAGGCAATGCCTCAGCCACTCCTCAGTCCCAGAAACATCCTGTGGGCTAGCTGGGTTTGCTGGGGGCAGGGAATTCTCTGCAAAAAAAATCCCAGTCGATGCCAGATAGCCTCAGGCTACCCTGTGGCACCAGCAATAGCCAAGGATTTTACCCACTGGGGACTGAGAGGACACCAAACTAACCTGAGAGCTGTTACAGCCTAATTGCAGTGTGGTTGCAGTGCACTATGTGGAATTTTTAACAGCAACTTGCAGTTAAAAAGTTCTCTGACCACTGTCAAGCCATGGGGCAGCCAGTAATCTCTGTGTTTTCCTACAGCAAGTTATGACACACTAGGATTTTTTTTCAGAGAGGGAGATAGAGGACAACACTGATTTTAAGCATGACATAGAATGCACTTGCTGGAATACCATTAATGGTGAGAGTGCATATATACGGCAGAACAGCTAAGAAGGATCAGGAAATACAGCTTGGCACAAAGGAAGAAACCATTTCCTGAGACTTCAGCATCTTGCGTTGCTCCAGCCTAGACAAATCTTGTAAGG
Organism: Euphonia xanthogaster; assembly: GCA_034509185.1. Taxonomy (NCBI): domain Eukaryota; kingdom Metazoa; phylum Chordata; class Aves; order Passeriformes; family Fringillidae; genus Euphonia; species Euphonia xanthogaster. Next base: position 547,920 of record JAYDZK010000268.1, read on the forward strand.
AAACAAGACTGCAGTTTGGGTATCAGGCTACCTGTATGGTATGACACAGAGAGGCATTTATATTAACATGATACCTAAATCTATTCTCTGGGAACACTGCCTCCTACACACCAGTTACTTGCATCAATAGAAAAACCTTTCTAAGCCTTAATTTTTTTTCTTAAATTAGCCCCATGAAGCACACCTTCCCCACACTCACAAACACAAAACTCCCATAAGGATCTCTCACTGTTTTGGAAAACACAAAATTGCCAATCATGGGTGAAGACATAGCAATGGCAAAGCCTGTGGCAGGTATCCAGATCCATCCAGCCCTTCTTCCACGGCACACAACTGTGTGTGAAACAATTCCCATCCTTCTGCTGCTGCTTCCCAGGAGTTTTAGGCAGCACAAGTCCTCTCTGTGCTCCCCCTGAGCAGCCCTGATGGCTGTCTCCAAAAACACCCAGGAGAAGTTCGAGAAGTGATTTTCCCTCACCTATTTCTGCTTGCCAATGCTGGAAAAATAAGAGGGCAGCAATCTGAACTCAAAGAGGTACAGGGCCCCATTATTCTTTCCCATATTGTTAATATTCAAATTCTGGATCATTTTGGAGTCCAGGCATAGAAGGAAATCAGACAGTAGGAACAATCACAAAGTACCCTGAACATTCTGAAAACTTCACCTTTTTTTTTTTTTTTAATTAATTTCAGCTATATTTTGAATGTGTAGGAAACAGCCAGCCTGCCATCCTCAGTCTCCCTTCCCTCCAGTCTAATATATCATTTTTTCCATCATATTTATCTTTTGGAACACTTTCCCTTCATTGTCCCTGATGTGGCATTATCCTAACTTGCCACAGTGCAACAGCCTTACTTTCTCACCCAGCTTTTACACTGGCAGCTGTATCTGAATTTTCTTTTTTTTTTTTTTTTTCACATTAATCACTTTAAAGAAGACATTTTTTTCCTGTTCTTCATGTAAATGGGGGCTAGCACAGGAGACTCTAGTCTTGGATTATCTCTGAGCTCTACTAAAAAGCAGATTTTACCTGAGTTGAATTGGATGAGGGGAGAACAAGGATTAGGGGTTTTTTTTCATTTTCATTTATTCTAATCAGGCAGCATAAGCAAAAAAGTCTGATGATACCCTCAAGGGTATCCTCACTGGAGATATTTAAAAACATTTTGGCACATTCCTGTGCAGTGTGCTCTGAAAAGACCCTGCTTGAGTGGGGAGGTTGGACAAAACCTGCTGTGGTGCCTTCCAACCTGACCTATTTTGTGATTAATCTGTGGAATTAATGGCAAAACTTCCCGCTGGAATAATAGCTCAGTATGGTAAAATGTGGGACAGCAACATCATTAAATACTCCTGGCCTGGCCATGTAGAAATGGTGGGAAATTGAGATTTTTATTTTTTAAAAGAAAAAAAAAATATTCTATTTTTAGAAAATCTAAAAATAATTTTTTTCATAATTTTTAATTTTATTTTTTTTAATAGAAGAGGTGGGGTGAGGGAAAAGAAGAAAAAGTCATTTATGAAGTTTTGAGGGGCAATTTCCAGTAGAATTGTTTGTAGGCTACCTACTGAGGGGAAAGTGAGAAGTTCCAAAAGAAGAACATTACAGAGGTAAGTAAGGGTAAAACAAAGTGAACACTTCATCAAATTTCTAGGAGTTATGGAGTCAGAAAACTCCCTAGACACTGAAGATATCAGGACTTCTCCCATTAGTAGCAGTCATATGCAGCGACAGGAATGAGGTACCAGAGCACTTACGGGGGTTTATTTTTAGATATCTTTAGTCTTAACTCCAAACACATGGGGATGTAGCATGCCACTCTAAGTTCCCATATAAAAATATATAAAGCTCCTATATTAAAAAATGATATATAAAATATAATAAATAATAAATTCATTATATTTTATAATATATTATTATATATAATAATTAAAATATTATATATTATTATATTATATTAAATAATAAATGATACATATAATAAAATAAAGCTCCTATACTTTTAAATAAAGTATAAATAATGACAGCAAGGACTTCCATCCAATTATAGATAGGAGCAGGTAAAAAAGATGCATTGCAAGAAGATTCATGAGCCATGGTGGCCATACAGGAAGCCAGGAAGGACTAGCATTGTGCAATATTCTACAACCTGAGAAACACAAACTCCAGCTCTGCTAAACAAACAGCAAAGGATTACTCACCCTGGTATTTCAGCTGCTCCAGTTGCCACTTCTTAAACTCCATATCTGCAGATACATGCCATGAAGGCTTCCAGACATCCAGAAGTCCAAGTTTTTCAAGAGCCAAAGCTGCACGAGTGAAACAACGCTGCTGCAATTCCTCAGTTATCAACAGCAGGAAAAAGACAAGCAAAATCACATCTGTTTAGACTGAATTCAGGTTTCCAAAAGCCAAGGGAAATGAAAGAAGTGTTGCTTGTGCTCACAGGCTCTGTAATCTGATCAGGAGTACAGATTGGTTTCAGGTGTAAGCAATTGGTTACAGGTGCCACTCTCAAATTGGCTACAGGTGTCACTCATCTGAGACCTGCCCCAAAGCAGCATGACGGCCCTCATGGATAACTCTTTATCTGGCATTTGGGCTGACCTGAGTATCTGTTTAATCTTTTTGCAGTTGAAAGCACACAGTTCAGCTATTGACATATTCTTATCTGAAACTGATGTGGGGGGGGGGGAAAAAAAAAAGGAAGTTTAAAATTAACTAGACTTTTAAGTTACATTTCACAGAAAATTTAAAAAAAAAAGAAAGCATGTGCTTAAGACATGTCAAAGCTTAGAAAAATAAGTGGTTTCAGCTGGGTTGTATCTAGGGGGTTGGGTTTTTTAATTTTTCTTTTTTTTTCATTGTTGTATTGCACTAAATTGTTATTTAGTTGTTTTTATGACACAATATTCTTACATTTTAACGTTATAAGCTTTAATCTGTGACTACTGATAAAATTCAGTGGAACTCTGATTCCACCCAGTAAACTCATTCAGAGCCCCCCCCACACACTCAAACTCTCTTGATTCAGCTTACAGTTAGATGAAGAGCTTGACAAATTCAATGGATTTTGTTCCTGGTATAATCCTTCTGAAGGAATGCCTAACTTTTTAGGCAGCTGGTGTCTCAATAGTCCGTCTGTTTAAACTCTCTGTGCTTTTACCAGAGATGAAACACCCAGCATCCAGCTGCCTCAGACCTCCAGTTCTGCACTAGCAAAACCCATGCCAGGGCATGGCAATTACCCTTCAATGACTTTATTGACTAGAAATGATTAAGACAAGCATGACTGACAAAGCTGAAGTGACCACTTTTATTTTTAACCCAGCACCATTCTGTACCCATCCAGAATTAGCTCCGTGTGGTTCCTACATGAAGCAATGCTTCACCACTCCTTGTGTCTCTGGGGCTTTGACAAAAAGAAGAGTTATCCTTTCATAACTTCTCATAATGGCTTTTGGAAACTTCTCATGGCTTTTTGGGGGAGCACAACAGAACTCTGCTGTTGTAAAGCTATCATTTTTTTATTATTTTCTTCTTTTGAATTAACTTATACTGCCATCATGTGGGCAGGAATAAGACAAGGAAGCATTCAGTGGAACCTCCCAACTTGAAAGCTTTACTTTCCTTTCCTTTTAAAGCATTCTTTCTGTTACCAATACAAGCACTTACTCAAGGTTATTGAAACAGGGGGAAGACAAAACTCTCATTATTGGTTTGTTTTTGTTGTGACCCCACAGAAAACATGTGCATGCGAGTGCTTGAGGAAGGAGTTGTGTTGGAGCTGGGCAATAACTGAGGAGCACAAGTGGTAAAGATGCTCTACTTGATCCCTTGTGCAGGCTGCCCTAGAGCAGAGGCTGGACACAGCTAAAGAATAAAACAGGGATTTATTCAAAGGATCTCCTCCATGGACCCACCTTGGGCAGCACCAGAGCCCAGCCAGGGCTGCAGCCAAGATGAACCCAAATGGTCCCAAAATGCACGAGCGCTCCCGGGGTCTCTCCCTGGGATCAGTTCTGCTCCATTTGCACCTTGCAGTTCATTGTCCCATTCCAGCTTTAGCCCAGGCAGTCCCACCCTGCTTGTTTTTCTCTCTCCAGCCCACGGGGTTTGTGCTCTTGGGCTGAGATTTGGATCATTTGTCCTTGGTGCCCAGCTGGAGAAGGAATTGTTTTGTCTCCCTGCTCTGTGCAGAGAGCTCACCATGCCCTCATGTGAAGCCCAGACCCACCCACTAAAGCAGCACAGAATGTGAAAAACACCAAAGCCAAAGCCCGAGGCAGCAAAGGCAGTATCCCCCAGCCCAGCCCAGCCCAGCCACTCACCAGTCCCCTGGGGCACTCTCAGGGCTGTGTGGCTCAGTAGCACGTCCTGCCGAGAGCGCTTGGCAGCGCCTGGGGCCTGCAGGCTGCCCAGCACTGTGTTCGAGGTGGAGCTGCAAAAGTGCCACAAAGAGTTTGCCTTCAGTACAGTCACTGCTCACAGTGCTTCAGGCCTTGCAATGTAGAAATACTTTAAATATTATCCAGTGTTCATAGAATTGTAACAGAATGCAAGGAATCAACTAATTTATTATGTATATCTATGGATACTATTCCTCTTTCTCCTTTTTAAAAATTTACAAGAATGCTTCAGCTGTGAAAATAAGAACTAATGTTGGCACTTGTATTCAAAGGCAGGACAATTTGTCACAGTTTTGTTTGAAACCATAGAAACCAGTTTGATGGCCATCACATACAAATTACACTGAGAAATAATCTTAAGTCATGTTAGAAAATCCTTGAAATGACCAAGCTGTGTTTATTGAACAAATCACATTTTTTTATTGCTACAATAACTTCTCTACAGCCTCCAACACAGTTGGAGGGGGTGACTTCATAACAGACAATACTTTTTAACTAAGCTGCAAGAAAACTGTTACAGCTTCAAATTCATTAAAACAAAACCTCTATATTTTATCCACAGCACTTTATGTGATGGACTTAGGGTCCAGAGTGAAAATTATGAACCTATCTGATCTCACCCTTCTGCAATTGCCTCACAAACTTCCTCAGTTCCAGTTTGCCAGACAGCCTTGTAAACAAGCGAATTGTATTTATGTCCCAAGTTCCTAGGCTTTTCCTATTCCTGTAATAAATATTGTATTATTTCCACTTTAGAGTCCCCTAACTTACACTTCCTTAATAATAATTTTCTGCCTAAATGAAAATATATAGCAAGCAGCGAAGACTAAGACTTTCCTTGTGCCAGTCCTAAAAACCTACTCATTCATGCCTCTTGCAAGAGAACTTATGCCAATAAGAATATACCATTATTTGGTAAAATAGTCTCTTATGACTGACTTGCCTCTAATCCCTTGTTCTGAAAATGCAACTGTTTCAAATTATACTTCTAATGTGGACCATATGACTGAAATTTATATTTTTATTCTAGCATTAGTAGGAGATGAATGACTGGAGTGAGCCACTTCAATCAGGGAAAGCATGGGAGAGAAAAGAGGGAAAAAGTAAAGAAGAGAATGGAATGAAGACACTCTGAAAAGCAAGATCATATTCCTTTTCTCCTTCAGAAATGCGTTTTCATTTCTTCTCTTCATCACCAACTTCTAGACCAAACCATAAAGAATTTCAGTCTACAGGCAAATTACTAAGACACAATGATATCCATAAAAGGAACAGAAGTTGTGGGATTTCTCTGTGGTGTACTGGGAAATAAGTTTGAGACACAAAGAAACAAGGTGAACAGAAATAGCTACTCTTTTGGGAAGAAATAAGCATATATATATATATGTTTTAAAATTATTGTGCAGTTATTAAAAAAAAAAAGTACTTCAAAAGCCTGTCTGAGAACTTTTACCTTAAGACTAGATAAATCAGGCTTCAAAAGTTCCCTTGCCTTTCCTTAGAGAGAATATAGAAAAGACTAGCTTGGTTTCCGAGAATAGCTGATTTATTTTGCTAAATTCATAATCAGCTATTTGGAAATGTGAGCAGTGCCTCTTCCCTCATCCTAGAGCAGAAGAGTTTATTCCTCCTCCTAGCAAGAGAGCTCAGAACAGTAATTGATAACAATCAGAACAGTTACATGAAACCAGACCAGATGACTTTGATCTTCGACGATAATTCTCTATTTTAAAGGTGCTAATAAACAAAAAGGCACTAAAGTTTCTTCCATGTCCTGTGATCTGTCTATAGCCTTGTCCCAACAGTCTTGAGATATTCTTCCTAAGACCGGTGTTGTGGTAGCTTCGCCCAGGTCTAGCAACAGATCATTTGTAACATGATTTAAAAAATGGTTAAGGCAATCTCTGCTTTTGGAAATAGGAAAAAAAAAAAAAGACCAGCTGTTTCATAGCTAATCAGGTTTAAATGCAGTAAAAAATCACCAAAACCAAAGAAATACATACACAAAAAATTACAATTTAACTTAATGTCTATTCAGTTTCGGCTTCTCTGCTGCTTCTACTAATAAACCTCTTTTAGGGTCTTAAACCAGAAGTGATGATACAAAAGTTCTTCCTAGAGCAGATTCCAAAAATTAGGTCGCAATATGAGACTGAAAATGAATTATTAGAAAATCAAAGTTGATCACCTAAGTATTGTCATGTATATTTTTTCCCGTTTTCGATTTTGGTAGTTTCCAATGTGCTCCAGCAAAGGCAGAACATGCTCAAAAAACTTAGATTTTTTTTAATTGATGGCAAAATTTCTCTTTTCAGAATTACTTGCTGTCATTCTACTTTGAGTAGACAGCAGCTACACGAGACGTCATATTAGTTTGTAATTATTAAAACAGAAGTTCTTAAATCAAGACTAAAGAAAAAAAAAATCTACTGAAGTTACCCAGAAAAGCAACAAAACCATTCAATTGAATTCAAGCATATTTGAATCAGAACATGTCATATGCAGGTAGAAATGACCTCTGTAAGAGGTTTTCAGATTTGAAACATTAGCATAAAAGTGAAGTAAGAACATAAGAAACAAAAATTCATTTTGTATAGAAGGATTAGTTTAATCTTACCTTAGTATCTTTCTTTTTCTCTGAGCAGCTGAAGTCATTGCCATATATGAGGGCTTCTCAAACACTGGAGCAGAATTTTTGCTTCTTAAGGAAGAAAGATCAAGTCTAAAATAAAAGAATTATATTTTTGTAAAACATATTCTTGGTAAAAGTCAAGTAAATTTGTTCGTAACTGTAAACAAATATATGGTAAGTTGAAAACCAAAACTGGAAATTAATTTCATTAATGTTATTTGAGGAAGCTTTGAAGACTTTGACATGCACAGCAGCTTTAAGCATGGCATTTCACAATGTGGAGAGGTTAAGTATCCATTTTACAAACAGAAAACATAAGGCTTAGAGAAAGCAACTTGCCTGAGGCATCACAATCAATTTAGAAAATGCTGTATTTTCTTTTTGGTACATATCGTCTAAAACAGTATAAGCTTTCAACTTCATTTTTTTGTCACTAACATACTACTCTTTTCAAATAATAGCAGAATTGAATTTGAGGTTGATCAAAAATGAGGGTTTGATTTTCAAAATGTTGGGATTATTTATAAAATGGATAGAAATGGAAAAACCCAGCTGTAAAGACAGGCAGGATTAAATGCCTTGGTAATGTTTCTCACCCATAAAAAAGGAAAATACCTTTGCACAATGCTATTGCTGCATGGCTGTGACTCCTTCACAGATGAGTAAGCAGGCATTTCAGCTGTTTCATCTGCACCTTCATAGAGAATGATAGTGGAGTTCATGACCGCTTCGTGGCTGTCTGGGATCACGTCACATGTGGTGTCCATGATGCTGCCCTTCCTGGCTGCCACATCTGCACTGCAGGCACTGACTGTCCCCAGGCCAGCCAGGTGCAAAGCCTCCTTCACCACAGCCTGAGCACAGAAACTGTGCCCTGGCTTCCTGCAGGAGTCTGGAGTATCGACCAGAGGGTACACCTCCTTGGCCAGAGAATCCTCCAGGTGCTGCGAGCTGCAGTGGCTGGAGGTAGGTGGGCTTGGAGCTACCACTGGAGAATCCATCAGCTTCCTCCTCGTTCTCTTCTGTGGTGGTTCTGTGTATTCTAACTCCTGTTGGGTATTGTTATTCATTTCTCGTGCTGGTGTACCAAAAGAGGTGCCTGTCAAACATGAATAATGGTTAGCACATCTAACTGCACATACTGTGCACATCTAGCTTTTCCCCTCCTCTTCCCTAGTAAAACATTAGCAGAAATTATTACAAATACTATTTATTTCATATTTATATTAACTCGATCGTGTAAGTGAAACTATTTCTATTGCAGCATTGTCTAAGATGGCATTTCCTGTGACTCCCAAAGTACTATAAACATGCATAGGTTGGCATAGTTAACCCCAGAGGTTATAGAAATAATCACAAAGATCTGACATGACAAGAGGGAATGCCAGAGTAAGAGTATTGAAAATTATTGCACCACCATGACAAAACTCCTACTTTTAAGGTGGTACAATCACAGTAACCTAGAGCTGACTCCTGACCACAGCAGTTTTTTCTCCAGCAAATACCATGCAGAATAATGAGAGACTGTTGAAAAAGGAATGACACAGAACCATCTAGAAGGACAAAATTTTCTGACACTGCCCCTTTGCAAAACACTGCTTTCTAATTTGTAAACAAAGAAGTTAAAGTTACTAGGATTCTGTTGCCCTACTATATCAACTGTGGGGAGCAAAGCTCTTGACTAACAACTTCCACCACCCTCAAAAATAAAGCAAGCAATACAGTGCAATTGGCCATTCTCATTCATCCTGATTGAAACTATTTTCTTGAAGTGTCATAATGGTTTCATTTTCAAAGAAGTGGTAATAAAGGCAATGTCCAAAGTAAGACAGAAAAGGCTTTTCCTCTTACTCAAGCTTTCAGTGAAGGAGGATCATTTTAAGACACAGCTCACTGTTCAAATGGTTATAATACCAAAAAGCTATGGAATTTTTTTTAAACAAATCAAGAGCAGCAGAGGGCTGTCAAAACCCCAAGTGCTTCTATATTTAACTTCCAGTGCAAATGTAAGAAATGAAGCCTAGTATCCTTAAAATGCCTATGGATTGGAACTCCTTCAGCTGGCAGCCAGACTCATACTCCTCTTTCCTGCATTGCCTACTTCATGCCTATGAGCAACTCAACTGCAAAAAGAACTCCTGCTTTTTAAACTGATGCAAGTTACTCGGGAATTAGCTACGGTATTCCTAGAACAGTGTTGATAAATATTTATTTCTTCTAGAATTCATTCTATTTTTGCCTCATACTAAGAAAGCTAGTTTGATCCCCTCAGTCTGAATGTTTCTATAGCTCTCTCTCATGTGTTAACACTTAGGGCATTTTAACTGTTCCAAAAACATTCTTTGCACGTGACAAAGATTGATTAAGGACATGTATGTATTGTATTATTTCACCTCCACAAGCTTGATTTGTTACAGAAAGCAAGGCTTAAATAGTTGCAGCTTTTTCTCTGCCTACCATTTCTCAGGCCCCATTTAATGTCGACCTCATTGCCCAGTTGCATCGAAACTTGCCAAGAGGCTTAAAAAAAAAGCTGATTCCCAAGCACCCTCAGAAATCAGATATCTTGGGAAAAGGCCCAAGCAAGGTCCTCATGAAGAAAAGCCAAGGAGGGTCAATCCCTCTCCCCAGCACTGCTTTGCTTTTGGTACACACCTTAGAACTAGACATGCCATATGATGGGACACTCAGCTAGGTGACATGATGCCCAGTTAGAAGATTGAAAAGAGAGCTGTAAGGGACAGCCAAAGATTTAAGGACCACAGTGAGACCTAGACCTGTTCCAGGAGGATACAACAGGTAGTATCAAAGTATGTACAAGTACCAAGGAAATTAGATACAGGCCGCAAGTCTAGGCTATGTTGCTACAACTTAATTCAATAATGTACCATTGAAAAAACAAAGCAAACATTAATTCCTCACTCAGGGGCTCAGTGTCAGAATGAACAATGTTTAAACTGCTCATGGGAAAAGCAGTGTGGACAATTACATGAACAATTCCAATTCCATGACATTGCTTGGAGCTTTGAAGAAATACATACATGGAAACCTTGGACCTGAAAGGACTACCTGGCATGAAATAACTGAATTGTGAATTTGTCTATGTGTGCACTTATGAACAGCTCACTTGATGTATGTAAAGGACCTTTTCTTTGTTAAAATGCAAAATATATTATCTTATACCACATCTAATCCACAGCCAGCTTTCACTAGGTGAAATGCAGCAGGTTGCTGAGATGCTGATTGTAATCTAAACATTAAGCTAATTCAGGGCCTGAGTGCTCCCCAAATAATCCTTACCTCCACTCAAAATAAAGAAGGCCCACTGTGATAAAGACATATTTCTCCAAGATTTGGTTGGATTTAGTAACAAACAAGAAACTTATTTATGAACAATTTAAAACATCTACCCTCTGTCACTATCAACAATACTAGGCTTCATTATGTACTTGCTCTTTAACTTTGTTTTAATAAGTACAATATATATACCTCTCATGTAATAGACTAACAGATCTTAATTAAAAAAAATTGAGTCATCACCACCAAAAATTGAATCCAAATATTTTTTAAAAAGACTTTTGACATCTTATATTCTTAAATACAAGAATAAGGTTTATATAATCTAGCATTTGAAACAACTATCCATTAAATGACTCAGGACACATTTTAAATATTCATTTATTAGTTTTTACTCCTATTTATATGCATCTGAATGTCTGTTTCAGGAAAAATAATGGTTAGAATTCTATTAGTCCATTGCTACATTAGGACAGGGAGGTTTCAGTTTCACAAAGTTTGCTTACTGTAAGACACTGAGGTTTTGCTAATGTCCTAAAGTTACTAGAAGGAAGTCTGATGGAGAAACATTTTGGTGGGAGTGCCAAGGTTTAGAAGCTTCTACAGGCCTAAATATTGGAAGCATTTTAATATTAACTGTAAATACCAGCATTTAAATCATTAACTAAATACGTAAAGAACACAAAAGTACTGCCAACATGAATAATTTGATGAATTCCATCACACTGGAGAGCATTTTTACAGTAATACAAGTAAACTAATAACAATAGTTGCAGGAATTCTATAAGCTGTTAGTAAAAACAAAGACCTATTTTTAAAGTCTATTTATTTTTGGAATAAAACTCACATTAAAACAAAGTTAAAAAGCTTATCTTGTCATTAAAGTGTTGGAAATAATACAAGGTACTTAAGAAGTGTTCCTTCCCACAGCTTTTTGGGAGGATATTAGGCTCCTAACACCATAAACAGGTAAACAAACCAGCAATATTGTATTTAACTTGGCTTCACTAAATAACATAAACCAAATATGATGTGACAGAAAACAACTCCAAAATCCTAATTCCACTTTAGCTATACACAGTAGAACAAGAAGCTCCAAACGGTTATGACCTCAGGTAAATAAACATACAGCAAGAAAAACATTTGGACCCACAAAATATAGAATTGCTAGTGTTTGTGTTTCCACCTTACTAAGGAAGCAGGATACTGAAGCTAATTGCTTACTTCTGGGCAAGTGCTTATAATAGCTGCTATGGAGAAGTTTATGTGAAAAGGACTCAGACAACAGAAGTTGCTACAGAAACTCTACTACTTCCATACATTTCTGAATACCTGGTACTGAGGATGATACAGTGGAGAACCAAGTAGGGCTATTTACATTTCCTTAAAGAACAAATTCAACTAGCTCCCGAATGGATGGCTAATGGTAATCATTAAATATTGTCATTATTTTCCTACTGAAAGATAAACAACATGCTCCAACTACAAAAAAAAAATTTCAAATGTGTTCCATGATAAAGCAGGGATATTATGTTGATAGTCTATATTTGCTTCATGTTTTACAGCTACTTCAATCTTTTGTATCAATATCATCATAACTCAGTAATATTTTTTATTTCATGTACAAAAATGAATCACTTATATTCTTTACAGAACAGCCACAGTTAACTTGATGAAGCAGCGTAGAAGAAAAATTTGGAAGTTTTATTTCCTTAACTAGTACCTTCACAGCTACAATGCATCTTTTTAAAAATAAACATTATTTCAAATATACTTTAGAGAAGAGATCATACATTTGCTGATCCTTAATTTCAGGCTGATGTTGATAAAAGATAATTGTCAAAATTCTTTAAGATACTATTTAAGAGATTCACTCAGAAATTAAACATAAAAGCCGTCACCCACTGATCAACTGCCACCATCCAGTGACAGGAGGTGGTTTTGGTCCCAAGTCTGCTGTATCATTTGTCCCAAAAGACTACTCAGAAGTACTGATTTATCTGACAAGAAACAGCAATAGCAGATATTTACAGCCCTGGGCACTAGTACCAGAAGCAGAATGCACTATGTGTGAAACATGAGTCACAGGAAAAGTGAGCAGAGCTCATGGCAAAACAGCTCTGTTGAATTGAGTTAGTTTTAATTGACATTAGAGACAAAATAATGGCCAAGACTTTTCTTCTGGAACACATGCTAATACATGCATAAGGGGATTATTTCTGGAAACTGTGCTAAATTAAGTCTGGCAGGTTGTTCTGCTAAAGTGAAATTAAATATTAATGTATTCATTTCAATAAACATTTTTGGGCTACCACTGATTGATCAAATTACAATTCTAATCATACGTTTTCGTTCCTTTAACAACTGACTCATGGAATTCCAAACTGCAAATGAGGTCTAGTCAATGCATTTCAATTATTTCATATTCCTGTGACCCAAAGGCATCATCAGTGTGATGGCAAGTTTCACAACAGGTTCACAAACAACAGCTGAGAACTGAAATAGGCTCAAATCCAAGCTGCATTCTTACAAGCCCCAGTGATCAGGTGTACTGCTTTAACCAACATGAGAAAAAACACTCAGAAGTTATCTAAGACAGTATGGAAGAGCTGCTTAGCAAGACAAATCTTTCCTATTCAAGGCACATGCTTTTCCTACTTTTAATAAAATTTTTACTATGTGCAACTATACCTCAATTTTTCCTTCCATACGAAATAAAAACCTGACTTTTCAGATCAGAATATTTGTGACACAGGGAGGCAATGGATTCTGTTTTTTTTTTTTGTTTTTTTTTCCCCCCTATAAATCAATTCCATCCTCTCTGTGGTAATGTACAGTAAGGCTTCTGGAAATGGGATGCTTGAAACAATGCCAAGAACTTCCCCATTCAAAGAAATACTTGCAAATACCAGTCAGAGCTCTCCACCCATCAGGCTGAACTCTGAATACTCTATAGCTCCCCATTAATGAACACTTAAGAATGGGTGCCCAAATAAATTCTTAAATGAACTTGTTTCCACAACTTGCGCTTTCTTTGAGACACACAGTTAAATTGTTCATGACATTGCATGCTTATAGTTACATTAAGCATACACAAGCTTCATCTAAATTTTTAATATACATGGCAAAAAAAAAGGATATTGGAAAGCCAGCATTTTCTGTAAAAAGCAACAAATCTAACTTCTAATTAAAGCCAGAATTTTACAAAAGGTGCTTAAAGATTTCAAAGGCTAAAGGAAAAAGAAGATAGAAGGTCAACTCCTGTAGTAAAGCCCTCCATGTGCTTTGGCAAAGCACATCAACTTTAATTAGCTTTCACTAGAAATCAAGAGCTGATTCACAAGAACTGACCACCTTGATAATTTGACCATAGAGACAGACATTGAATGAATGGCCAGAAAACATCTTTATCTTTTCCTCCCATACTATGACTTTGATACTATTTAATATATGAGAGACCCTTTCCAAGGAAGTAATCCTCATTACAAACCAAGACTTGGGCATTACTGCAAATCAGCTAAAATTCTTTGATATTTTGAAACTCCTGATTGGAAGAAGGACCTTACAACAAGATAGTATCAAAATAAATTAACATGATAAACTAAAAATATTTAGAATTATGGTCCAAGAACTTATTTCTGTAGAAGACTTTTAACAAAGCTAGAATAAATCTCCCTACCCTTTCACCTTTGCCATCCTTCTCTTTGCAATTTTCAGATTCTTTTCCCATGTCAATTACTAGTTTGACTTTGTTCTTCAAGACCAGTTCAACAAATGTAGTCAATTCCAAAGAAAAACACAAACTTTCATAGTTTTACCTATTCTGCAGAAATTATGTAGCTGCTTGACCTTTTGGAGAGTCAAAGTGCTTATAATCAGAAAAGTTACTTGACTTAAGAGACCTTCATTTTTACGTGAAAACACCCAATAACAATTAATTTACATTTGAACATTGTCATGGTTCTTCTGTCAAAGAACTGCAGGCAAAAGTTTGTGTCATTAAAAAATTTTCTGCAATGATTGCTGCCTCATGTTCTGCAACACACAAAATTCAGAGGTGCCTTTAAATACTGATGGTTTCCTGCATCCCTCCCAATTTCAACACACTAAAGAGTAACTAAAAAGGGGCCTGTAGTTTGTTAATGATTGAAATTTCCAAACTGGATAAGGGGTGGATACTGCACATATCCCTAGATACTTCTGAGTACCACAAGAGATACAATAATTCATTTTGTAAGCCTACACTGAAGAGAAATGAACATTTTTCTCATAATGCTTTGTTTTATACATTAGTGCTATCTTTGCAGAGGGATTTTTTCAAAAAATTGTCTTTCAAATGTGCTAACACAGGCTCAAAGCAACATCTGAGATTTGTTACTAGCAGACCCAGTACACTCTCCTCCTCAATGTAAATGCTACAGACTTGCATTTCATAGCAAGGAATCACTGCATTGCCATCAAACAAAAAGAAACAATTGAAGAGGAGCTATTTAGTTGTGTTTGTGCTGAACAGAAAAAAAAAACAACCCTAAAGCATTAGTAAGTGGATTACTTTTTTCCTCCCCACTTGTACTGGTAACCTTTGCCTAAAGGTTGCAAAATTTGGAGAACAGTTGTTTCTACCATGCTGTATCCCGCAACTAATGAGAGGGGGACAGGAGTGACAGTAATGCCTCCTATTTCCTCTTCCAAAGACCAAAAAGTAAATAATCATAAAAATACCACAAAAGCTTT
The DNA here is from genome assembly GCA_034509185.1 of Euphonia xanthogaster. Taxonomy (NCBI): domain Eukaryota; kingdom Metazoa; phylum Chordata; class Aves; order Passeriformes; family Fringillidae; genus Euphonia; species Euphonia xanthogaster. The sequence continues at coordinate 562,994 of JAYDZK010000268.1, forward strand.
TTGTGATAATCTTCAGGCAAAGACATAATTTACAACTGAAAAAAGTCTGTCTTAGCTGAAAACTGAAAATCATTTACCTACTTGAACATAAAATTCAAGAACTTTAGGATATAGAATATTTGGAAAACCTACACATAAGGTTTTCAAAAAAACTCCTTAAATAATGTCTAATGACTTTAATAAAACAAAATGTTAATGTTTTAATAGTTCATGTGGAATTTAAATAAGAGTAATTTTAGTATTAATTTCAGTAAGAACTGATGAGGCTACTTCCATCAAAAAACTTCATGAAAGGTGGAAAAGAAGTAGATTAATCAAGAACTTTCACACAGCTTGCTAGCATCAGAAACTAGAATTCACAAGAATGATAACCTACATGTGACAAGACAATCATTACAATCAATATTTCCTTACAAAGGATATTATAGAGCTTCTGGATTAGTGTCCCTATCTATTCTGTCAGGAAAAAAGAGTACCTCTACCCAAAACCCCCAGTATCTAAAACCATATGCCCACGATTTAAAATAAATACCAGCTTTCAACCTTGCTGAATGAATTCCTGACTGACATGGGCAGAACAATAAGTTTAAGCATGCAAATCTGCTAATTTTCTTTTCCTCCTCTCTGTAGAAACAAAAGCAAACACACATTAAAAAGAAAAACCAAACCCAGACTAAAAATCAAGCCAATGCCACTCAGGAATAAAACCCCTAAACCAACCAAAACACAAACAAAGCAAACCAAACAACTCCAGCCCACTGCCAACAGTCTGAAAGTCACACTGCAGACAGCAAAACATGTGTATCAACTATTTGGTACCATCAACAGGAACACAAAGACGTGCCAAAAATCACAGACACTCCTTATGAGAAGAGGGGCAATACGTGGTTCTGATAAAATAATTCTCAGGCTACAGAGAAGAAGAAAGCTCTCAAAAGGAGGGAACTCATTTCACACTTCACCAGGGGTCAATGCTCTTTTTGGGACTATCAGCTTTTGAGAAGCTGCAGTATTTTTGGAGTAGTATTTATCTCTTTTTCCCTAGTTACCTAGGGATGTCTGTCAGTTATGGATTACTGGCAGTAATGAGAAAGCCTCAGGGTGTTGAGTGCTCCCTGTCCACAGCACAAAACACAAGCATGGGCCCCACAGCAGTTGCTTTATCAGGATGAAATTTGGCATGTAATCCATCAGAACAGCACTGTCTATAAGGATTCTTCGTCCCTTTTTACCCAGACCATGCTCCAGGGCAACTCCCTTCACAGCTAAAGAAGAAAAGCCAGCTCCATAGAATTATGGGGAAAAATTGGAGCCATCAGGATATAGCAAGTCAGTTCCATGGTAGATACGGTGAATCCTTTGATTCTTGGAAACAGGAACTCCTAAAATATTGTAGTAAATTGCTTCCAAGTGAACCTGTAATTAATAGTAAATCTCATCTCCCCCGAGGTTATTAGAAACTACAGAAAACTATACCTGCTTAATGTTTCAAGTCACTTGAACAGAATTATAACCAACTAACACTGATTCCTTTCCCATCAATGTCACATGAAAGATTCAAATGCAATTTTTAATAGCACTCACAGGATCTATGAACATTGGTACATGGGGTACATTATAACAAGAAGAGGATGAATTCATCTGTTGCAGTCTGTGTCTAGCCATTGAAAAAGTAAATTACTTTCCCATATCCAATTAAGAATGGTGCAAAATTTATAGAAAGTGGGTCTGAGAATCAATTTTACATTTGCCTTCAGTGTCTGCAGAAGTGCACATCTGTGTTTATGGATGAGATCTGACTTGCAGGAGAGATTTAAAAGTACTTCCAACAGAGAAAAAAATTAATTATATACTTACTGCATGGGGTATTTGGTCTGCTCACAAGCTGTGAGAATGAAAAGATAGCTGACATTTCTACTTCATGGTTTTGATTTTGATCCTTTTCTTCAGTCTGGTCAGCCCAAGCTACTGATTTTTGTCTTTGAATCAGTTGCTCAATGTCTGCATATTCAGTCTCACTGAAGTCACTTGTCAACCCAGCTTCTTTCAACATCAGATGTTGCTTGCGAAGCACTGGAAGTGCAGTATTTAGTACTCTGTGAAACAGCAAGAGGCAAGACAAGTTCCCTTAAGAAAACACAATTTTAACCCAGAAAGCAAAAAGTTTTAGAAGAACCTTGCTTCTGTTTCAATTAAAACTAAATTCTCTAAACAGGTATTCTCAAGTTACAAGTCAGAACGTCTTATCCCCCCTGCCGTGAAACCATACTTACTTTTCTGTTTGCTTGTTATACTGATCTTGAAGGGACACTAGAGCCAACATGTGCTCAATCTGGGCTTTAAGGGCCTGAACTTCTAGGTTTAAATGGCAATACTGCAGATCTTGACAAAGTTCCTTTAGGAAATTAGGAATAAAAATGAAAAAATCAAACAGCTGTACATCAAACTGGTAGAAAGAAACTAAAACTTCAAATAAAAATGAGATCAGCCTGTATTGAAAAGTAAAGGAGTGGAGCTATATTATTACTATAATGTTTTACAGTGGAATAGTATTAATTATTTGATTTTTATTTACATGCATAAATACAAATTTGTGGATCCCTTTGACCAATAGTGTGTGTGTGCGCTGCAATCAGCATTAAAAGTCCAACAGGCCCACATGCATGCTTATCTATGCATGCCCAAACATGTTTGCCTCTTTCTGTATACTCTTTCCATATACTTGACTTTATTTCAATTATTAAGCTGTTCCTAACTCAGAGATTTTAGCCTTTTTCCAATCCTCCCCCATCGCCAACCATGACAAAGTGAAAGGTGTTTTACTTTTGGGATGCACCCATCTTGACCCAAGAGGTGCATTTCATTTTCCACACGGTGCAGCCACTTGGTGTTTTCCTCAAAGAGATTGCTCTGCTCTTCTTTCTTCTTCTGCATGCGTACATAGTGGCTGTTAAGTGATGAAAGCCTTAGATCCCGCTTGCAAGTGGCCTGAAAAAGAAATCCCACCCCCCCAAATCATCAACATTTAAGGTGGAAACTTTCAAATTATGTTCATCAAATGCTCTTTATATACAAAGATTTTTTCCTTACTTTTATATGACATAACCAAATAAATCCTAGTAAGTCGAGTATGTCCTACAAAAAGCCTGCTGAAGGATAAAAACTGAATAAAAAGGAAAGCTACCTTGCTAATATCCAACTTGCTGTTGTGTCCTAACAAGGCAGAGGATACCCTTTTCTATTTAGAAAAGAACAACCATACTCTGCCCTTGACCTCAAAAATTAGATCACTACATCAACAGTCACAGAGGAGTGATAATCGGTGTGTCCCATTTTAATGAAATATTTATGCATTAATTCATTACACAGTTACTTAAGAAAAATTAACAAAATTATACCAAAATGAAGAGATGAAACCCTGCACTACTGTCCTAGGTTGACTGTATGATGCTTTTATCCCCAATCGTCTTGTTCTGTTTATGCTGAATAATAAGTTTTG
>JAYDZK010000268.1:566967-578699 GCA_034509185.1 Euphonia xanthogaster
ATACACAAGGTGCTCAAAACCCTGCTAGCTATCCTCAAAGAAAAGGAGAACCACAAAGGTCTTTGGATGCTCACTTTCCCTGAAGGAGCTGTACAATTTCCATCACTCATGGAGGACAAAATTCAGAACATTCACCATGTTTTAACACAGCGGGGAAAACCAAACTGTGGTAGATGGTACTTGAGGAGTTATTGAGTGACCAGTTATCTGGGTACCCCTAGGTCTGCAACACAAGTCAGTAACAAGAACAAGAAGACCTGGAAGCATTGCCATACTGCAATATAACTTTTACTGGTGGCACTTCTTCACTTCACACCTAAGTACTGAAAATGTACAGTACAGAATGGCTAAAAAGATACTGTACATCTCAATAATAACCAACCACATATACAAAGTATTTAATTACATCCTGTGTTGTTAGAACTTTGCACAAAATAAAAGTTTAACATTCAAGTGTTCTAAAGACATGCAACATTTGAGGTTATACAGTCTTTGGTATTAAAAAAACCTCATAAAATTAAAAACCATAAAAAAGCTAAAAAAACCCATGTTCAACTCCAGAACAAGCTGAAGAGACATTCTTGACATGTAATTGACTTCTTGCCAGTGTTTCAGAAGTAGCAATTCTATCTCACAGTCTAAAGTTTGAATGACTGAGTCCTTTATTCTATTCTGAGTGGTTTATCACTCGCCTTTTAAAAAGAAACAGAATTAAGAAAATAATTCTTCTCCACAGATTTAGCAATACAAGAGCTTTTCACTGAGTGTCTAGAGGATGCTATCATATCTAGGTAAAAAAAAAGTGTACTAAACCACAGAATTTATAAGTTATTTCTTTAAGGAACAGTAACAGGTTAATGGTTGGAGTGTATGATCTTTGAGGTCTTTTCTAACTTAAAAGATTCTATAACAATGAAACAGCCAGCTGCAGAGTATCAGAGCTCTTACCCTACACTGTTTCTATCTATACAACTATACTACTGATTGCATTGCTTGGAGAATTTTTGTCCTCCACAGCATCCACAAAAACATGCTTCCTCCCAGCTGCTTGGGAAACACAGCAATAAGGAATCAAAGTGAATCCTCCCAGTTTCCATCACAGCAAAAAGCTGGGCATAATTCAGGTAAGGGTGGAGATTCTGATTCTTTGTACCCTCCTTATGAGGAGCCACTGCTGGAAAACCAAACTTTTGTGTACTTATATTCACCTGTGTTCCAAATACAGCATAAAGTACAGAAGCCTTTGTGGATTCAGCCTTTCAATTAGCACATTTCTGTTCTTATGGAGTTACCTATACCCTCTGGTCTGCACTGTAAAAATTACAAAGTCACCCTGTAGGCACACCCAGGGTATGAACCCCCTACACTACCTGGCGTCCAAGAGCTCAAAGACCTGCTGGTTGTAGTTCTGGAGCCAGTGCTCACTGTCTACCCTAACAGGCTCAAGACTTGAAGGCTTGGCACACAACCCATCTCCAAGTTTTAGCAGAAGGATGAATGACTTTTAGGTTTGAAGAAGCAAGTGATGCTTCTTTAGTGATGCAAAAACCATGAGTGGTTGGACCTAAATACAAGACCATGGACAAGGCTCTCTTCCCTGTCCCCACTAAAAGGGAGAAGGCAGCACAATACCTTCAAAACCTGAAAATGAATGGGAGAAATCAATTCATTACCCACACCACCTCAGTATGATAAACCTTGCAGGACACTCATGAGGAGGAAGAGAATGAGACATGCACATCATTTCTGACATCCAGAGGGACTGGGACAGGTTTACATGTGGCCCTTTGGATTTTCCGTAACAAACGTTCTCTGACCAGCAAACCTTGGCATAGAATACGTCCAGCCTTTTGCAAAGATATTTTGGAGACCTTGCCCTTGACTGACTCTTCCCACACACAAAGAATGAAATAAAGGGCAAATCACAGGAAATTAAATCAATCTTAAAGACATACAGTGCAAAAATATGCAAGAAAACTGTCAGAACTATCAACATAACTTAGAAGCCAACACTTCTTTTGAAAATTTAATTTAAATAACCTGAATAAAAGGGTTTATTGAAATGTCTGGGATGCCACTAAAATAAAACACAATTAGAAAATATCTTGCTTTGAATGGTTTCTTATTATACCTCAGAAAGTTTTCCAGGTTAAAAAACCAGCACATTCAAAGGGCCAAATAAAAAAAAAAGTTAGCTGTATCAATTTAGGCGAGTAATTGTCAGAAAGATGAGATGAGATGTGCAGAGACACATCCAGAAAGTCTCTCTCCAAAACCTACCCTCTTCATGGAATACAACGACTTCTGCAACAAATTGATACTTCACATTTAGTTTGTTACACTTCGTGTTCTGTCATGAGACTGTTGCAAGAAAAAAGAGGCATGAACACTACCGAGAAGAAAAAGAGGCCAAGAAATATTAAAGCAATAGAAAATAAGCAATCTACAAACATTAAGTGAACCCTTTGTAGAAAACCTTCCAGGTTTTGTCTCTCTCAAGCCTTGCAGGAAAGATCCCACTTGAGCTAGTGCCTGCCAAGAGTGGCAAAGCTGCTGTCATTTATGCAAACGACATTCTGCCTACCCACAAACACAACCTGTTCAGGAGCTTTGCTGGAAGCACTCTCATGCTCCTTCCTGTCACATGGCACTTCCTACGTCCTCCCCTTTCTTTTTAAAACCACCAAGTTGCTCTGAACAGAAACAACACGTTAGGCAAAACCATACCGAGATCTACATAAAGCAATGTTAAAATGAGAAAACCAATACTGAAAAGAGTAGGTTTGTTTTACAAATACTTTTACAATTTAGACCAACTCCAGCTTGGAAGCAAATGTGATTCATTTACCTTTCTATTTCTACTTGCTGGTTGTTTGAAAGTTCTGCGGTTTTATGATTTTCAGGAATGCTTGCTTGCTTTTCTTCATATTCTCTCAGTTTCTCCTTCAACATTAGGATCTAAACCAAAAGAAGCACCCCTTAATTGAAATATGGTTTTTGGTTTATTTCCCAAAATTATCATTCTGTGCTGATATTGAACAGCTTTACAAATGACAGCAAGTGATATTCCTCTCAGAAGACAAAATTTTCTTACTTCAAAATACTTTAGACCCTTATAGATTTAATTCCATTAACTATTTTTTATATTCAAAGTTAACAGTTAACCTTTCAACCTCTTAACAACAGATTTTTTACATACCTCTTTCTTTTGTTCATTGCAAATTTTAGCATACTGGCTTATGTGACTGTCCAAACTAACAATGTTGCTCTTCAACTGTAAAGAAACAAGTTAGAATTTAAAGGCAGCTCCTTCATGCTTTTATGCATAATAAGCACACTGTGTACCTGTAGCACATAGTTACACATACACTATGTTATGAGGAAAGAGATGAATAAAAATCTGACTTGCACAATGAGAATATGACTGTCAGCTTTTGCTGTCATCTGTCGCACACCCGTGGCCAGGATATTTCCCTCAACAAACCAAGAATAATTACATTTATATATGCAAGCACATTTTGCATTTATTCAGATTAGTTTTGCTATTTAAATGTCTGTCTTGTGCATTTTATTATAAAAGCTACCTTTAAGTATACAACAAATGGAAACTACAGTGAACCCTATATTACATAAAGAGAATTAGGAGCTGCAATAAAAAAGATAAGGAAAAATAAAATTAAACAATAGAGAGCAGAAAAGGACATTCCAGCTTTTCAGTTATTAATCATCTCACTGAGCTTCTTGACTCCAGCTGAATTCTACCTGTACAAACCTGGACTGGCTCTTGGACAACTGGTCAGAAATTTCTTTAATGTACATTACAGTTCTCTGAGAAAGTAAGAGCAAAACAGTAAAGAAGGATGTGAATTCTATTCGGCTGAGGATTATTTCTAAATCTCATGCTCACAAAACAAACTGTTTCAAACTGGCAGCATCATATCATTAACAAAGCTATGCTGCTTTTAGGCCAGATCTAGGAACTACTTTGTATCTATTACACCTACCAGCCAGATAAGGAAGAGTTGACCATAAGGAAAGAAGATGTAACAGAACAGATTTTTGAGTCAGAAGTGAAGGAAAATATAATATTCCAAAATAAATAATTTTTCTTTTAATGCTAGATTATTGTACTTGGACAAGAGATCAGTAAAAGCAATATACTCACAGAAGACTTGATATCCTTTGCTCGGTTGGCATACTTCAGAGTGTTATAGGTATCATCATAAAACAAAGAGGATGGGCTAATAGCAGCTATCATAATTGTTCTGCAATTTCCTCCAAGCGAATCCTTCAATAAACGAGTAAGCTTGCTGTTTCGATAAGGAATGTGCTTCTTGCTCTAAGAAGAGTGAGAGATATTGGTATGGTTTATTTAACTGTACTTTAAATAAAAGTCTGCTTAGAATTTCAATGGTAACACAAACCACAACAAACAGCCATGAAAATTTTCTTTGACACAAGTAATTTTTCTTTGAAGTATCTGTATGACTTAAACAGTTTAAGTCTCTTGGAACTGTTCAACACCTTTGCAACACACGTATTAGCTAGGTTATTTCCTGACATCTGGATATGCAACTCCTATTTCTGTGATGGGGCAGCTAACAGAAAAAGTAAACTACATTAAATTACATTCAGTTTACAAACTCATCCAGATTCGGAAGGATCTCTAAAATCCCTCTAGTTCAATCCCTCTGCTGAAAGCAGGGTCAGCTAGAGTAAGATGGCAAGGACTATGCCCAGGAAGGTTTTGATTACCTCCAAGGATGGAGATTTCACACCTTTCCAGGCAACATATACTCTGCTTTGTGAAGCTACAGAATTTTCATCTCATTATACCAAGTTTGGTCACTAGGAACCCAACCCCATATCAAGTAAATCAGTGTGATTCTTCCACGAACGTTAAACTCCACCTTCCCCTCCAACAAGATGGTGATGAGGACATGTAGCATCAGGAGAGAAAATGAAATCTGATTTTCTCCCAGCATATTTGAAGGAGGAATTTGCTAGTTGAGTAGAAGGACAAAAAGTGTTATGGTAGACAATGGACTTCAGGAAGTTTTATCATTCTCCTACACAATTGTACCTATTCCTTGCCTTAAGCTGGTGAGCCACATCAGGAGACTGACTCATTGCTTTGAGCAGGGATGTGTGTGTGTGTATGGATGTATGTGAGATCCTAAAAGAACAACCTGGAAGAGATACTGTTTTATCCTACAAAAGCTGCTTTCCCTTAAGATTAAAGGTTAATTGTAAGGTTATTCGTGTACTCATGCAAGCTTCTCTATATATGCTTGATTTTGAAGAAGCTAGATAAGAAAAGCAAGTACCATTCATCTTTGATACTATACTTAGGCAGCTGCACATAATTTTTGAGAATTTTCTCTCATTGGGACTGTCTTTCAGCTATCACAGATATGATAGTGGAAACCCTTAAGACAATCTTATATGAGAATGATGATGTGACTAGCATCAACAACGTAAACCACATTATTCAATAAGACGAGCACTTTTTAAAATGTTTTCTAAACACCAGGAAGCAAAGACTGCATGGGAAAACAGCACATACCTTAGGATCTGCCAGTGCATTAATGACATTTCCAAGAGCAAGCAGGGACCTGTTAATATTTGTTCCTTCCACAAAGCGAGCCCCCTTGGCACTGGTTGCTTTGGCACGTTCAGACCCTGCCAGGTCAATCAGAGACATTTTGGCAATACGAATATTTTGATTAATACTAGCTGTCTTATCTTGCTGCCGTAGGTAAATCTACAATTAAAAAAAAAAAAAAAAAGAAGAAAACAACTAAATAGTAACCACTAACCAATCTAAGCAGTAAATTAATTTCATAGTGTAACAACTGTTTTAAGACATTTGTATTGGATGTCCTGTTACTTGGCCTTCACTTAACTGAATCACAAGGCACCTCCTTCTCTTGCTCCTGTTCTCTCTCCTGTCCTGCTGCAGAGGATTAAGTGACCAACAGGCCCAGGCTCACAAAGCAGCAAAGATAAGTGAGGGTTTTTTTTTCAGAGGAAAAATTAATTTCACAGCTCTTGGTTCTTCTGTGCCAAAAATGCATATTACACTCCTGAACTTCAAATTGAAAGAGGTGTTCCTTTTTCAAAAGCACATTTAGGAGTACGCCATAAAGATGCATAGGGATGAACCAGGAAAAGGCTGACCCTTCAGTGATTTAGATTCAATTGTATCTTCCATTAATAGGAACAATACTCATTTACTGCTGTGAAAATACACTCCAGGATCTTTTCAAACATGATGCCTCCTGAAGCCACTTGCTCCCCTTCATCCCATCTTTCCCAAAATTTTCACAGTAGCAAGATGTACAAAGAACTAAATGCTTCTGCTGGTGAAGGTATTCTTTCTTCAGGTTTATAAGGAGGCAGGCAAAGCATGAATAGTTATCCTTAGATGGCTTTATACAGTATATATTTCCCCTTCTGTTGTGTTGAGTGCCCTGCCATTTGTTAATATGGCTAATGGTTAGTGACACATTCATGAATGCCCTTCTGGACAGTGAATTAGCAAAGAGCTGTCATCAACACAAGGTGACTGACTAGTAAAGACTCACCACTTCAGTAGCTTTAAGCTTTGTGCATGAGAAATGAAGCCTTCACAGTAAGGCTTCATCACAAGTTTCTAACAGAAAACAGATTGAAAGTATTGTGAAAGAATAAAATAAAATTCCTATGACTTGCCATGAAATGTAAATCTATTTCAAATAGATATGTTTCTATATCAAACAGTACAACTAAGTTCAGTTGTAGTGATTCCAGTATAATAGATAAAAAAGAAAAAAGAACCTCAGGCTGGGAACATGCTACCAGAACACCACAGTAACTATCATTAATGAAGGAGGGAAAGGTAGAGTGACAGCCAAACTGTGTTGTATGACTCAAGCTTTTGTAAAAATTCAAAAGATACAGGAAATGCCCCAAAGCAGAACACTCTCAATAGAACAGTGTAGCAATTCAGATTTTCCTCTCAGATGCAGTAATTGCCTGACCCAGATAGATATTTCAAACCTAAGACATATGGTACAGTAAAGCAAAACTTGCATCTCTAAAATCAGCTCAGAATGTCCTGGGTCAAGACTTACCAATTTCTGAGACTGTTTCAGAAAATATCCTGATCCCATAAAGTTAACAACAAAAGCCAAAAATAACCTGTCTCTACAAAAAAGCAACTCTTAAAATAATAGAAACTTTAAAAATAAAAAGCAATCACGATGGCACTGGGAATTTCTCACCACTTACATCTCTGGAAACAAAGACAAAATTCCTTTATGCAGAATGTCACAGATTTGTGGAAATATAGGAGGAAAGTGAAGTGATTTTTTTAATTGCTTGCCATGTGTAGAAATGTACTGAGAAAAAGGCTGCCAGATAATAAAATGCAGAGCTTTTTCCCAAGAGGTGAGGAAGATAAGAGATCCCAGCAGCAAGTAAATAAACAGAAAGCAGCAGTTCCCTCTGGTCTGTGTGCAGCACTGCACCTGGAGCCTTTCTGAAGGCAGCACACATCCATGACAACGCAGCTCTCAAGCCAACCACTTCAAGACAACTATTTGTGCAATCCTGTACAATGCACAACAAGGGCAGGCCTCGGGGAAAATTCAAAACAGGAAGGGCAATTGCCAACGTAAGTTTAAGGTACATAGGAAAACAGAAGCTTTTAGAGTGGCAATGGCTTTTGCTCTGTTCCATACTTAGAAGATGTTTTTTAAAAGTTTGTTATAGTTATTTAGCATTGTCTAAGTCTGTAGATACTGTTAAAAACTTCCCAACAGTTAAGTGCTCTAATGCAAGGACCAGAATCAAATGTATTTTAATATTTTTCAACCCAGAGTGGAACAAATAAATCATTCAAGATATTGTTTTGCAGTATGTAACAGCAAACAGAAAAAAAAAAGACACTGTTGATAACAGGACTAGTTTTTAAATACCACAGGTTGTATTTAAAAAGAGAAGTCAGAAGAATAAGGCAGTGTAGCCAACCCCAAAAATCTTTGGAGAAGCCTTAAGTTTAAGCATATTTGTACAACTCATTTAAACTCATTTCTGAAAACTAAGAATCATCATTTCAGTTTTCTAAAACTTGATTCATAGCAGGATATCAGGAAATCACTTTATTGTAGAAATTAACATTAACCAAGAAAGTAAAATAAGAAAGTACTTCTTGAGATTCTTAGTTTATAGTCAGACATAACTGCATTCTGTAAATTATTTTTCCCAAAGAAATGCTAACCAACATCATGAGACCAGAAAGCATCAAAAAAAACCCCCCAACAATAACTTTCAGTTTATAAAATTATTATGTGGAAGTCTACTAAGGCTTTAAATTACCATTTTACATAAATTATTTCTTCCAAGGAATATAAGTTATGAAGGTGTAAGTACATATTTTATATATATGAGCTCAAACAATTGGAATTAGAGACCTTTTCACTGAATTCCTTTTTTCCATCATAAACACTAACAAACATTACACCCTTCCAAGGAATAAGGAGTAACAAGGAGAGTAAACTGCAAACCTTCAAGCCCCTCTTGCCCAAACTGAGGTTCAACACAGTTTAAAAGCTTCCATTGTATCCATCTTTAAACAAACCCTGCAACTGGCAGTAATGGCCACTGTTTCTGGCTGTATCACCTTACCTGAAAGACAGCATGGGACCGGGAAGAGGAGGCATTCACATCTGTGGGATGCTGGGTCCTATTTTTGTTCCCATAATCCAACATCTGAAGGATTTCTTCTGCTGACTTAGGCTTTAAGAGTAGAGCACATGACAAATACAGGGTTCTTTTCTTTTCCATCAACTATAGGAACACACTGATTGTAAAATACATTTACTTTAACATTCACCTTCAAAAAAAGGCACTTCAAACAAATATTCTCAGCTGAAAAGCAGTAAGATATGAGAAGTAAGCACTTAAGTCGGCAAATATTTTAGCTTAGAATTTAAATAAATATGAAAGATTCTCCATAGTTAGAATGTCTGGACTTAAATTAGTATATCACTATTCAATGCATTAGTACAAGAAAAGTTTTTTCCTCACAAGACTCAAGGTTCGGGAAGAAGGATGTTCACAGAGCTTAGAATATAAACTTAGAGTATTGTTTTCCATCACAGCATGTAACATACACAAGAAAGCTGCAAGAAAATAAGTCCACAGGAATTGATATTCAGATTGGAAAACTAAGTTCTATCATTGACCTTACCAAAGAATTGCTGTGCTGGTCTGGAAACGTAATTTAACATGGAACTCTTCAAATATGGTTATTCACAAACAAAAACAACCTTTAGACTTCACAACTGTGTAGAGCACTCCAAGGTGGTAATGAAGGCAATGCCAAGATATTTTAGCTCAAAAAGAAATCTTCCAAAATCTGCTGGATGAGCATCAAGCCAATTGTACCCTTTTGATAACAAGGACTGAATGCTTCCATATTTGCATTCAATTAGACTAGCAGGTTTTTTCCACAATGTGCTTTTAACTAATTAATTAATTTTCAAGTTACTGGTGCTTACGGCCAGGAAAAAACCCACTAGAAAATTACCAAGTTCAATACAACTTTCAGAGCAATGGGAATGTTTCTCAAATATCTCAAGCACATTTTAAGTTTCCAGAGATATTTACATACCTGATGCAATGTCAGACCTTGAACTACCACCCCTTGTTGGCCATCCTCACGAACAGCCAGAGGTCCAGAGTTGACCAGCAGATCACGAATCTGTTCATTGTAAACCTTTGAAAGGGAATTTACAGGATCTTGTTAAAATATCCTCCCCTAGCTGACAAAATTAAATTAACAGAAATCAGCAGTCTTTTTTAATACTCCTTTAAGACAAAGCAGTGAATTCATGCTATAAATTTTTTCCATTTTTCCTATACTGAGCTTAAAATATTCAATTCACATTATTTCTTTTTAGATTTTACGAGTAATTCTTTTTAGTTAATAATCTTTATTTAAAAAATTAGGTTTTTTTGCAAAAACCAGTTTTGCAACAAGTATGAATGCAAAGCATTTATTTTTCTCCACTGTCCAGCACGATCCATACTTCAGCGACATTGCTTAGTTCAAAGCTACTTCTGTTAAAATTTTTAAATCTCTTATTTCTTGATCTGTGAAAGCATATGGCAACACAAACTTTCCCCATCTCCTTCTACCCCTCCCAAATACCAACTAGAGTCCATGAAGACTTTGAGGGAGCTAAAAAGATAACCATTTTACTAGCACCATTCAGCAGCGGTGCCAAAACATTTCCTTGTAAAAACAGGACATCATTTTGTTGTGCTTTTCCAGTGTTATAGGATGTTACGGTGAAGTCCTAAAATATTGCTCTGAAAAGATATTTTCTTGTACACATCAGCAGATGCTCAGAGGCACGTGATTGGTCAGCAAGACACAAATCATGAATGATCAGTCAATATATTGGAAGTGGTGGTTGTTTTTGGGCAGCCTTCTGTCACTCAGTGATAGGTGCCCAGGAACACCAAGTTTGCAGAGCACAACACAGTTCCACTCCTCTAAGGACACATTTTGTCAAGCCCCAGAAGAGACCAGAGGAAAGCAAAACCAGCTTGTGTTTATTTATAAAATATGACTTACTAAAAGCAACATACAAATGCAGGAACTCACCTCTAAATAAGAGACAGCAACATCACATGTTTTATCATCTTTGATTTGATCCATGCGTTTATAAAGTGTCACCATGGTTAAATACATGACTCCAGGGTCTTCAGGAGAACCTAACATCGTATGAGTCTTTCCAGCTCCTGTTGCACCATATGCAAGCACTGAATTTTCCCCAAAAAACAACAAAGCAAAACCACGCAATTTATTTGTAAGCTAATTAGGAAGACCAAAGTCAAATGAACATTCACAGACCTCGGTCATTCTGCACAACTGTTTCATAAATGGATAAAGCGTCTTACTTAGGCTTTACCTTTCAGATCTTTAATTAGAAAGAGATGTTTCCAAACAACAATTTTGAATTTTCAGTTCAAAATTCATTCACTGATACATCTCATGAAAATATTATTTACTTACTCTCATAACCCTAAGCCATGAACTTACTGCTGATAAGCATTTAATTTTCTCACCACACTCCAGCAGCCAATTAAAAAACCCCAAGATCTTTAAGAGTTCATAAAGCAGGTTATGTCACACAACTGCTTCTGCTTGAGTAACTCTAGATGACTCCCATTAGCACCTATACTTCACATAAAATTCCCAAGTCTATTATAACCTTAACACAAACTTATTTTTAAAATAGAGTAGAGCTATCCTAACTTCCACATGCTAAAAAGTCATACTTTCATATCTATGAATTAAACCACAACGTATTATTTCTATCTCAGGCTGTTTTAACAGCTCTGCAGCCACTGGACAGAACAGTAGAAACTTTGATAAACTCCCTTAAGTTTTTTAATTAAGGAAGATAAATAACAAAGTTACCTGTACAGTTATATCCATTTAGGAAGCCATCAATTAGATTTTTGGTGGTATGCTCAAAAACTTCCAACTGGGATGAGCTGTCATCAAAAATGGCATCAAACATGAACTTAAGATCTTTCCTTTGTCTTTTGTTAATATCCCTGTGGGTCACTCTCCTCCTGTTGAAGAAGCTGACTTCCTCCTCCTTTGGATCAAAGACCAGCACATGCTGGTCGATGACACGGACCACCCTGCTGAAGCTGCCCTGCTTTTCCTT
>JAYDZK010000268.1:593465-607244 GCA_034509185.1 Euphonia xanthogaster
CCATTTTGTGCCTTCTAATGAAAAGCTGCTGAACTCACAGCAGTGAGACTGTTTTACTGATAAGAAATAATAAACACCTGAGTCCAAACATGAACTATTGTCTCAAGTGCCTTCAATCCAGACCCAGAGAAACCCACAACTGGGGCTTGCCACACCCAGCAAACTTCCAGGAGTGGATATTTTACATATGACTTTAACAAAGGGGTTTCCATCAAATGCCAAGTGGCCAGCAGAGGAACAGCTTGTGTAAAGCAATGCACACATCTGCCGTCATCTCAGACCACTGGGGCTTTGCTCTCATGGTTACCATGATATCATCACCTCCCTCAGAGTGTGCACTGCCTTCTGCCTCAGCACAGTGTCAATTATTAATGCTGCTCATCAGAACAGCACATCATCCAGAAAGGCCTCTTCTGTCTCCCCGTGTGTCTTCAATAAAAAAAAAAAAATCCCCTCTCTTGATTTCTAATATGAATGCATGAGTTAAAAAAAAAAGTGTTTGCAGCTGTCCTAAAGAATTTGTCTCTCCTGGATTAACTGGTCTGCTAATTACCCACAACAAGAGCAGTGAGTATTTGTCACTGGAGGAGAGATAAGCAAGGCAGGTGGGAAATGTTTACACAGGCCAGATAACTGAATGTTCCTGGTGCCAAAACAAACAGGTGCAGGTTTTATTGAAGCAACAAACAAGGAAACAAAACCAAACAAATACACAGTTGATGGGGAATATTTCTGTTCCACAAAAACAGTACCTACAAAGTAAAACAAAAGATGTTTTCTCTCCTGGTGGGAACACTTTCAAAGCTAGGACTTCTCCTCTACCTTCTGAATTTCAACACCCAGGGAATTTCAAGAACCTTGTCCCAGAGCAAATTCAAGGGAATAACTGATTCCATTGCACCCAGAATCACACATCAAACTGAAACACGGATGCAGATGCAGCCTGGAAGTTTTGAAGCCAGTCAAGTGAATAATTTCTACTGTGACCCAGGTAGCCAATGTGGCTCACCAATGTTAGGGTGTGCAGAGTAGAACTAAACCAGAAGATGCACACAGCTTCTAGTGGTGTTCTGCCCATAAAACCAGCACAGAGCTCATCTGGAGCATATTCACCATCCTCAAAAGCCTACACCATGAGCTCTGGATCACCAGCACCTACTGTTCTACTCAAGAAACTCATTTTATTAAGTAATAACTCTTACTAACTCCACTGAGAATCTCTAACCTCAATTTTTACCATCTATTTTGGACCAAATTAATTTTTTCTCCTTTTCACTGCTTTCAAGCAACTAAGACTAGCAATTTACCTTCCTGCTAAACTGCTTTATATACACAAATCTGAAACATTTGTTTGTTAAGCTTTGTTTTTAAGAACAAAATACAGCTAATAGAAGTGAAATCAGTGATGGCTGTATGGTAAAACATGCATACTATCAAATAAGAGCTGCAATAAAGTCCACTGTTAAGACTGTACAAAGACTGAGCTGCTTTCTAAAAGAGGATGATTGATAGGTCTCATCAGAGCAGAAATTGGCTGTGAAGGTGCCTACAAAAACCATTGAGAAACATTCCATGCTCAAGCCTCATGCATGTTTTAAAAAGTCTTGTAAGGCTAAAAGATGTATTTCAGCAATTCTTCTGGCTGAAAACCTGAGATGGAGGGAGATGGGCAGCTGTTTCACACTTGAATGATGATGAGATATGACAGGAGGATGGTGTCAGTTCTGGGGAGCTGAAGGTTTTGGTATTCCTCTGTAAATTACTGCATTTCCTGCCCAAAGACAGGCATGAGATTATCCCACATATCCAGCCTCAGAGCCGCTGCTCCCCCCTGTTGCTTTGATTTTTTAAGCTTTTCTAAGCCTTCTGATGTTTACATTCTTGTAATGAACTTTCTCATACACTTTCTGTAAATAACTTATTGTTTTCCATTTTTTTTATGGAAGAAGAAAGATTTGATAGACTGTTGGTTTATCCAGTGTCATTGGAGAGGTGGCACTTCCACCCTCCAATCCACTGTCACTTTTAGAAGACTATAAATGTTAAAGTTAGAAAATAAACTTCCCCTTTTTCTTCATCTCAAGAGCAGCAGTGTGTGAGCTTGTGCTGTTTCATGTCCTATAACAACACCCCCCCCTCCTGATGAGAGCACTGGTAAATAATTGCTGCAGGCAGCTGAAGCAATGCCTTCCCATACACCTATTACCACCTGCTTATTATCATATCACAGCAGATGTGCTTCATTTCCCCAGTCTGGAACATGGGGATGCCCAGAGTGAGCAAACTGGGGAAACCTGCTTACACTGCTCTGGAGTTTTGGGAACCCACCCTTTGCAGAACTTGGCTATACACAAGGTTAGGTGGGACAAGTAGCTTCCATTTCTGTTACAGGAGGGGCATGCTACTGACCTTGAAATAACAGAACCAGCTTGGAAAGCAGTCAAAGCTCCCTCATGGATCTCTTTCTCTAAAGCACATGGCTGTGGATGAAATAGGGTAGCTGCTGCAGTGTGTTTTAACTGCCTAGCTGCCTGTGCACCCCCTTCAGCAACCAATCCTTGAGATCATTACCTGGACTGTAAGATGCTCTTTGCTTCCCTTCTTCCTTCTGCCCAGGAAGGTCTACCAGCCCTAGAGAATGGAGGGCAGAAAAGAGAACAGCACAAGGACTAATGTTTCACTGAACAAGATCAGGTTCTGAAGAGTGGGAATTGACGGTTTCCCATGAACAGAATCACCTGGCTGTCGACCAGCCCACCAAAAGGCAGCTGCTGCCCACTCCCAGGATGTCCCTGGTGGGCCCTCAGCTCCTCCCCCAGTGCAGCTTCCTATAAACCTGATTTTCTCCTGACAGCACTGCCCAGAGTGAAAGAGAGAAATGCATTCTGCTGAAAAACTGACCTGTTCAGTGCAGCAGGGAACCACTGCAACATGACCAAATTTCAATATTTGAGATATTAGACATTGTATAGGACCATCTCTATAAACACTTGATGGTCTTAGCTCTCAGTGGAAGTTGAGACCTTTATTTTAGTCTTGATTTTTGTCTCTGAATGTCTTCATATACTTGTAGTTGTTCTTTTTCACCTTTACTGCTCCTTTATTGCTGTCATTTTCGCTAGAAATAGCTGAAAATTTATCAGAAATTATTTGCCTTTTTTTTTTTTAATTTGATAAGGTTGTGCTGATTTGAGAAGTAGCAGATCAATGGTTTATTTAGTGATCTTAATGACAACTATTTTTAAGAGCTTTGACATGCAAAGTTACTGAATTTTTTTTCAAGAAATCTTGCTTAAATCTGAGTCTTAGTCACTATACCCTATCACCATGAACCATTTCCCAAGTTATTAAAAAGAATTCTGTATTTTCTTCTCCCTATCTATGTAACTGTTGCCTGTAAACAAAATACTTTCCAAAACCATTCCCAGCTGCTGCTTCTTGTTCCTGTCTCAGAGGTCCATTTTAGTGATTAGTACATGACATCCTTTACTGTGCTAGTAACCTATGTGGACTCAGTCTGTTCAGACTCTTTACTGTAATTGCTCATTTCCTACCTTTTTGAGCAACAACCTAGAAACAAAGATGACAAATCCATATTTCAGAGCACGCTATCACTAGGTACCTGTAGCAAGAGTAAGATCCTCAGCCACTGAGTAGAACAGGAAATTATTACATAAAAATGAAAACCAGAATATTTATACACAATATACCATATTTCTTCATACCAGCCAGGTATCTCTCATTTCTTTCCACAAAACAGAAAATCTGTACCTCTGTGAACATTTCCTTCAGACTGCTGTCAGTACTATAGAAGGAATCCCCTTCTTGTCTGGTGACAACTAGTGACTATGACAGTGGTAGTTGTTTAAAGAACAGGCAGTTGTCAAATTAACTAAAGAATTAGTCAACATATGAATATGTAGAATAACAATTTATAACTGCTTAGGAAATATTTTGCTGAGGTTAATCCACAGAAAGCTCAGGGATATCTGAACTACTGTTGGAAACAAAAGGCATCTCTCATTTGCTAAACTGTCAGGAGCAATCAGGCTGATTTCTCTATTGTGAAATAACTCAAATATATATCTTGAAAACTGATATATTCAAAACCTAATATATATATAATAGATAAAATATAGATATAATATATAATATAAATGATATATATTATCCAATATATACAATACATTATTTAATAAATATATTTAATATTTTTATATTATAAATATTTATACATTTATATATATATTTATATTTATATCTATATCTACCTGCACAATGAGCCAAAAGTCTTCCCTATTCTTCAATTCTTAGCCTGAAGGATCTGAGCTATTTACCTTGAGCCCTAGTTGTATCTGCTACAGCTTTGAAGGCATCTTGCAGCACAGCAAAACCTCAGTGTTTTCACATGAAAGGATGAACTGGCACACAGGGCACACACACAATTATTTGTTGCCACACAGGGTAACAGGAGATAACAATTATTTTTAAAAACTAGCATTTAAAGCTTTGCCATTTAACATTTTGCCTGTATACCAGGGAGTATTATGGTAAGAGTGGTTCTTTGAAACCATAATCAACGTGTTTAAAAATTTGCAAATAATTGCTATGAATTTGAAATGATGAAAAAATAAACACAGAGCTTCAACAAAACTATTAAATTTTAAAAAACTATTAAATTAAAGTTTCTGTAACCACATTGGATTCTTGGTAAGTATTTCAGATTTGGATAGAAATAAGAATAGCAAAACAATAGCACATATGGAGGCTTTTTGTTGGTAGCAGCAGTTTTTCATGAGAAATATTTACAAACTGGATATGGCTATGAATTCTCCTGCTATCACTGAGCTCTCCTAACAACAGGGCAAAATTGCATGGATAAAATTTGTAGGAGTACATTTCTAAAGAAGACAGCCTCCCTGTGTTTCTGAAACCAAGAAGATCAGGGTTTGGCAGCACTGTAAACTTCAGTGGAATGTAATTGAAATAATGAAATAGAAATCCAATAATCTGGTGATCATGCCTAGACTGGAACAGATATAATGCTTTTATTCACACTGTGAATATTTTTACTTCTCTACTTCACAGAAACGGAAATATTCTTCTACTTCTATTTCTTAATTAAAGAAAGGATAACTTTTAAATATCTCAGTTTTAAATAGAAATATATATAAAAATATTAGTTTTTGAATATATCAGTTTTCCAGATACATCTTAATTTCTTCTATAGTCAACCCTTTGTCAAAGGATATTCCCAGCAGCAAACATTACCTGACGTCAAATAAAGCCACTTAGAAAACCTGATTTATTTTGTGTCTTTGTGTCCTAAGTTTTCCAGCAGCTCTGTATTTATCTTTCGACAAGTTGGAAGGGAAGAATATATTTGGGCTTTTATCTTCTTCAAAAATATGTAGACACTGAATT
Source organism: Euphonia xanthogaster (assembly GCA_034509185.1). NCBI lineage: Eukaryota > Metazoa > Chordata > Aves > Passeriformes > Fringillidae > Euphonia > Euphonia xanthogaster. The sequence goes on from JAYDZK010000268.1 coordinate 598,890, forward strand.
TTTAACCACTATCTGGAGCAGGAACATCTCAGTTGCTAGGAAAAGTTGTGTTCATGTATTGTATCACAATGATTGTGGATATTTTTGATACCAAGGTCTTTTCTAGAAAAATTAACTGACATTTATAAAATACAACACATTTGATAAGATCTTCAGTCTACTTACATTTTTTCCCATGGATTTGTCTTCTTTTCTATTTCTTCAATCATTGTCATACTGGTTTAGAGAAAGATTCAAGACGCAACTTTATATCACTTTTGCTGCAGTTTTAGGTTTGTGTGGCCAGCTTAATTTGAATATATACATGCAGATATATGCAAATATAAATATAAAATAGAAATATAAACATAAAATATATGTAATATATAAAATATATAAATATAAATATAAATATAAATATAATCAACATATCATATAAATATGATATAAATATAGCAATATATAAAATATATAAACATAAAACCAAAAATAAAATAAAAATAAAAATAAAAATAAAAAGCATGTTTTTCCCTCTACATTTCTAGGTGTCCCTAAGTATATTTCACTGTCCCTAATTATATTGCACTATATAAATATGAGTATAAATATATGAATATAAAATATATAAATATAAAATTGAAAAATAAAACAAAAAACAGAAACAAAACCAAACCCAAAAATAAATAGCATGTATTTTGACCTAAATTTCTAGGTGTCCCTAAGTCTATTTCACTCTCCCTAAGTATATTTCACTATTTAAATATAAGTATAAAACATTATAAATATAACTATAACTACAGATATAAATATAGATATAACTATAACTAGCATGTATTTTGACCTAAATTTCTAGGTGTCCCTAAGTATATTTCACTGTCCCTAAGCATATTTCACGATTTCAAAGTAAGGCTGGCCACACTTCTCTGAATCAAGCTCTGTATATTTCTCTGCATTGTTCCATTCAGTGAGAAGCTAACATTGGCCCTGACCAGTGCCAGTTCATAGCATTGGTTTTTCTGCAGTGCTTTAATTAATTAACCTGTGCCTTGCAAACTCTGATCCCATGCAGCAGCAGTGCCTAACAGCCAGCCCTGGCTGCCACCCCCATTTCCTGCCAAGGTGGGGGGAAAATGCCTCTCCTAACAGAAGGCACAGGTGAATAACTGAATGTTGGTAAACTCAAGGTCTGCACCTAGAAGTAAGCACAGCTGGCTGTGCTACAGACACAAAGAGCCAAATCAGACTTATTTTCCAAGTTACCTGGTCTTGCACATAGACTTAGTCTTACCTTTGGAGAGGTGAGCAGAACTGAACCCATTCAAGTTTAGAATAGAGACTTCCTCAAGTTCAGGGTAACTAACATTTGATCTAAGTTCTGTTTTCAGTCCTGGAGAGCAGCCAGAAGAATACCCAGTTTAACAATAAAGCCAAAAGAACACACAGCTTCCCCCAGAATCTTCCCCTGCAAAATATCTGCCAGTCAGATCCACTGATGTAAGAGTAGAACAGAGAAATCTGTGGGTGAAGAAATTACTTTGCTGGGGAGCTGATGGCTTCAGAAGAGAGCCAAACCTCTACATTTTACAGTGCTCCCCAGCCACTCTGACAAGCTTTTCCACATAAAGGTCAAATGTGTTCCACAGGATTCCTCTCACCAACTGTGTAGCAGTCAGTGGGATTGTGAACATGACCCTCGAAGCTGCTGAGTAGGATGGCTCAGAAAAAATGGAATCTGTTTTGGAACCAAAATCCCCAATATACATATGGGAAGGACGTGTTTGCTAGCTCACAGTGCAAGGCCATCTATTTCCTTATTCCTCTATTTCTATTTGCACCCATTTTCTAGTCTATTTCCATTCATTTCCTCTATTTTCACTGTCCTTTGGCACAAAGCTGCTGAGAGGGAAGGAGGCAATTACTGTGGGATAAAAGTAATCTGAACAAGGAGACAACTGGTGTGGCCCTGTATGTTTTTGGAAAGTTCCTGAAGGCTTCACACTGAGACAGCTCAGCTCTACCACAACAAAACGAATAAGTCTTATAGCTAAACATAATGAGGGAAAAGTTTGATTTTCTTTGGAGCCTTTTAGAAATTCTCTCAGTTGTCTGCACTCCCCCAGTCCATGCAGATAAGAGGAGTGTGTGGGAGCAGAAGATAACCCACTTGCTGGAAGCTGCCTAGAGTGAGAGCAAAAGCAAAAAATACCAATTACAATGCAATTACTTCTCAGGCATGACTGTACTGCTACCCACTCACCAACTGCCCATGTCTGTGGGTTGTCTCTAGCTTAGTTTTACTACAGTTAAGGAAATATTGTATCACTTGTCGTTCAGATGGATGCCATGGATTTAACCACTGTACTGTTTTCTCCTTGTTATTTTAAAAGACGTGTTGCTTTTCAAGATTGGTTTTTTTGGTTTTTTTTTGGTTTTTTTTTTTTTTTTTTTTTTTTTTGCTTGGAAGACAGACAAGTACAGCTACTTTGACAGCACAAGGCAGATTTATCATTCTAGACCCATTTGCTTTGTTATTTTTATACCTAAGTAGTGGTGGAGATAATTCCAACATGGATAATGTGTTATTTACAAAGCATGTTATAGTAGGCCAAAATTAATCCAGAACTTCCTCCTACCTCCAATTCTGTTTATTAAGACCTGAGTTATTTTAATTGGAATAAGGTCAGCCTATATGAAAGAGCTTTGCAGAATTAGATTTAAATTTGTTACAGAGTACAGTAGAAGGCAAAGGGTCACTCTTAGGCAACTGACCTGGATTTTGAACTAAGAAACATAGGGATTACTTGGTATTGGGGAGCACTAGACCAAGAATAGCAGAGACAAAATTAAAGACCATAAACTTTTTCAGCCACAGAGACAAAAAAGGAGACTGTTAAAAACAAGCAAACAAACAGAAACAAGGGCACAGTGAAAAGAGAGGAGTGGCAGGTCAGTTACCTCCAGGAGCAGAGAAAGGCAGGAAAATACAATTCTTCATTTGTGATCATTGCCATGGCTTAACTCCAGGTGGCAACTAAGCACCATGCAGCTTCTTGGTCTCCACCCTCAGCTCTGGCCCCTGCCCAGCCCCACACTGGGATGGGGAGGAGACTTGGGAAAAAACCCTAAAACCTGTGGGCTGATATAAGGACAGCTTAACAACTGAAACAAAACTCAATTTAATAATACCAATGATGGAAAAGGGAACAACGACACGAGAGGGAGAATAAAACCCAAGAGGAACAAAGGCTGCACAGGGATAGCATTGCTCAGCAGCCATGCCAGCCCATCCCCAGGCAGTCAGCAGGGACTCCTGGCCAACTCCCCACTTTCCATACCGGATGTGACCTTCCAATGATGGAAATCTCTTTACCTTGGGTCACCTGTCCCAGCCCTGCTCCCTCCCAGCCCCTTGTGCACCTGCCCACTGGCAGGGCTTGGGACACTGAAAAGTCCTGCATTTAGGATGAGCCCTGCTTAGCAACAACCAAAAATCAGTGTGGAATCAATGTGGTATCAGTTTTTCCCATAATGAATCCAAAACACAGCTCTGCACCAGCTACTGGGGAGAAAAGTAACTAATCTATCTGAAACCAGGGCAGTAATTCATGCATCACCATGGTTTTATGGGAACAACAGCATCCCTTCCTTCCTCTACAGTTCTTACTCCAGAAATCCTTTGGAATTTTTCTTTCTTGATATCCTATATTGTTTCATAAGAAGAAGTTATACTGGGCTTCCAGAAAACCTATACAAGATGTTTCTACCCTAGTAATACTCAGTGTTTTACAAGAGGCTTATAAAAATGAAAGGGCAGTATCTACTGGACAGCAATGTAATCTACTTAGGTGTGAGGATTAAAAAAATCAGTGTGCCACAAATATAATGAGCAGGCAGTCATTTCAGTAGAGCCCAATGATGTCAGATATGGTCTTTTGAAGGTCAGCAGTTGAGATGATCTACATTATTACAGGTTTAGAAAAGGACCATAAGTTCTTTGATCTGCATAAAATGCCCCACAATTTTTTTTGTTAACCTTTGCAAATAATTAATTTTAAAATGCAATGTGTTTTGGTGATCTACCTCAAGGAGAGAGGTCCATGGTTCAGCAGAAGGATGCAGCCATTATTCCCTGTGTTCTAACTATTTCTAACTCTAGATCGACAGTGAAATCTCTTTTGTTTTCACACAGGTTGTTCAAGCAGATATTTAATAATTTCCTTAAAAGATGATTTTCCTTTTTGATATAGCTATGTATAATCATTGAATAGTTGGAGCAGAAAAGGACCTTAAAACCCCATCTGGTTCCAAGCCCCTGCCATGGGCACTGGATCATTTCACTGGATCAGGTTGCACAGAACTCCATCCAGCCTGGTCTTGGACACTTCCAGGGATCCAGGGACAGCCACAGCTTCTCTGGGCAGCCTGTGCCAGTCCCTCCGCACCCCTACAGTAAGAATTTCTCCCTAATGTCTAATTCAGTTTGCAGCCATTCTCCCATATCCTGCCACTCCTCTCCTTTATGAGAAGACCCTCTCCACCTCTCTTGTAGGTTCCCTTCAGGTCCTGCAGGGCCACAGTGAGGTCACCCCAGAGCCTTCTCCTCTCCAGGCTGAACAACCCCAGTTCTCAGCCCAATTCTCAGTGCTCCAGCCCTCTGAGCACCTCATGGCCTCCCCTGGACTCAGCCCAGCAGGTCTGTGCCCTTTTATTGCTGGGGAGCCCAGACCTGGATGCAGAGTTCCAGCTGGGATCTGCAGAGCAGAGCAGAGGGGCAGGATCCCCTGCCCTGCCCTGCTGCCCACGGTGCTCTGGCTGCAGCCCAGGGCACATTTCTAGGCTGAGAACTGGGGTTGTTCAGGAGAAATTCTTACTGTAGGGGTGCTGAGGGACTGGCACAGGCTGCCCAGAGAAGCTGAGGCTGCCCCTGGAAGTGTCCAAGACCAGGCTGGATGGAGTTCTGAGCAATCCAGTGAAAGGATCCAGTGCCCATGGCCATCTCAGGTCCAGCCTCTCAGCTACCAGCAATCTGTGTCTTCTTTTTTGTACAAATGTCTGCAGCTTTAAAGATCAGGCAATTCTATGATTATTATTTTTTTTTTAATCAAGCTTTTTTCCAAACAGTTAGTTCTAAGATTGGGGCATGTTATGACGATAGACACATTTTGAGATTTTTATCTTTTAGCATTACAGGCAGACATGATGCAAAATAGGTTTGGAGCAGAGACGCTATAACAAACCCAGGAATGAACATGAAATCTTTGAGGATTTATAGATCTGGAGGAGATACATTTAAACTTCTCCAAAAAGCAAAGAGAAGACCAGTCAAATGGTGAGGGAAAAAAAAAAAAGAGAGAAGTTGCAAAATGTCTGTATACATTGAAAGGAAATAAAACCAGGATAAAGTATAAATGGAAGCTATTATAAAAAGAACTAAGGAGGAAGTACACAATTTTGTGAAGAGAAGAAAAGAAAATATGTTGGAAATGAAGAACAAAAGAGAAAAAATGTCATAGTTGGTGGACTTGATTCCTTCTTAATCAATAAACTGAAATCAGCCTTACAGCTGACCAGAGGGGAGATTTATCACAAGTAAAGCTTATCTTAAAGGCAAAACTAAATCACTTTTGTTTCCACTTAATTATATAAATATATATAAAAATAAAAGGAAGGGGAAAAAAAAGAAAAAAAAAGAAGATAAAAAAAATTTAAAAGTGCATACCATGACAGAATTCAGACCAAGCAAGAGGAAGGAGTTATACCAGTATATCAGTGTGTCTAGTTCACACAGCAAAAAAGTTCTATTTTAGTACTGACGCTGATTCCTCAATGCTCTCTGCACCATTTGAGTTCTATCAGTGACATCAGATCTAGTTTTTCAAAGTTCTAGAAACATGTTAAAAAATGACCACATCTAAAAGAGCCTCTCACCTATTGATGAGGATGTTCAGAGAGGATTCATGTCCTGGCTAGGACATGGGAGTTATTAGTCACATGCTTAAATGCAACTTAAAGCACGTGCAATCATTTCTGAAAGTTTATTCATATGCTTGAAGTTAAACTTGTTTAACATCAGGGGTTGAAGCCTGAGCCCCTCTGTTTTTCTCATCCTCACCTCACTCTATTTGTGCACACTGCAGAGCACCAGCCACTTTGCTGCTGATATTTTGAATATTGGATGCGACCCATCAGGTCCTTTGTTGGCCCTGTTCCTTTGTCCTGTGAATTTAGGGGAATAATTTTGATTTGCACTCATGCTAGCCCATACTCTAGAGGAAGGCAGCAAAGAAGGGTTGGCTGAACAGTACTCTGGAGGCAAAATAAATAACACCTGAGCTGACAAGGAGGCACATCAGTGACCCAGCAGAAGAATCCTGTAGTGAGGAGTACATGTGGAAAGTGCATGTGGAGAGGGTGTGGAGTTACCTCAGCTGAGCTGGAACTGACAGGGATCCCTTCCTACTGCAGAGCCCACCCCTGCACATCCTCTCCTGGAGGCAGGAAATCCCAAAGGCTGCTCCTCAGGGCAAGCAGCCAGAGCCTGTGGCATTCACATTTTCTGAAAAATCTCTTGGCCCAGGATTTCTTCTCCTGGGAAGATGAGAAGCCTCAGAGAAAAAGGAAAACCAATTCTTACTTCATTTGCTTCTCCTGTGTTGTGCTCACATGTGGAATGTACTTGCAGATTGTTTACCCACAGGTGGTTGTTTCGCTGGTTTCTTGGGAATTGTTTTGACTTTTTGGCCAGTCAGGGCCAAGCTGTGTTGGGGCTCTGGAAAGAGTCACGAGTTTTCACTGTTATCTTTTTAGCCTTATGTCTGTATCCTTTCTGTATTCTTTAGTACAGTTAAGTTTAGTATTCTTTAACATAATATAGTATCATAAAATAATAAATTAGCCTTCTGAGAGCATGGAGTCAGATCCATCACTCCTTCCTTTGTCTGGGAACCCCACAAATACAATGGAGCCCAGCAACCTTGCAGTGCAGCTCCCTTTGGGCAGAGCAGTGCTTGGGAGCCACAGCTCCTGTGTCACACCCTCAGGTGTTAAAGCTGCACCCAGCCAAGGAGAGACCTGCAGTTCCAGTGACTCTGCAATCCTTCATCTTCTGTGTCTCCCTGAGACAAACAGCAGGTACTCACCTGCACGTGTGATTTTTGAGATTGAAATTTAAATCTGGGAAGTAATTGCAGCCAAGCTCTTGTTAGCAGAGAAAAAACAATGATGAAACAGTGCCTTTGCTATTATTAATTGATATTGAATTAAAAATATATAAATCAATATCCCTTTTCAGTTGTACTAACCAGCATAAAATAAAAGAATATTTCCTGATGAGCATGGTTTGCTGCCCAGAGGCTGATACTCTGAGTAAATCTCAAAGTCCTCTACTTATTTTCTGAAAGAGTTGATTTATGAACAGTGAATTGCAATGAGCTAAAATTTCATCAGTTTTCATCATTTACTGTACTAATGAGCTTTAAAACGATGCAATTATGCACATTGTAGTAGTTACTATGTATATACATATAGATGCATAAATGGAAAATGAGATTTCTGTTATCTGCAGATAATCTTATAATTCATAAGTATAAAAGATGGTGTGTTGTTTTGTTCTTATTACACGGGGCTTTAAGGTTTAAAATAATTTAATAAAGGTTTCTGATGAAGCTGGAATAGTTGGTGACTCATAGGTCATCAGTGGGTGGCAGGTGAGAGAAGGGAAAGCCTAAAGCAGTTAAGGTTTTAATGAGACTCAAGGCTAGTTCCCAATTCAGAACATTCTTATTATTTTTCCTGTTATTTTAACCACTACACAATGTTAAATATATTCTCTTTTCTCAACTTTTGTTTAGTCTAATTGTTCTTTCTCTTTTCTCCAGTGTGTTTCTAAAAAACAAGGTTCTATCGGAGTTTTTAAAAATTGAAGGATTAGTAAATACAATGATATTTTAGCCATAATGTCATTCAGTTATGAGTTTTGTTTTTTAAGACTCCATAAGTTTTGACTAAAAAAACTTACTATTAAAATATCATAACTTTCGTGCTGCATCTTAACTTATTCAGCATGTATTTATTTACAATTTAACTTGTGAAGAAGTGACAGAATTTGACAATATTCCACAATTTCCCAAGTAAATTTGACTGAATCTGTTAACCATTTCATGTGTCAGGGAGGCTGAGATTCATGTGTCAGCCCTGCTGAAATCTCATGACAGGAGCTGGAGCCCAATTTCTGGATGCTGTTTGTTAACATACCAGCCTGTTCTACCTAACTTCCCCCAGTGTCTGCTCAGCTGAATTGCTGACTCTCCTCTCCTCTCCTCTCCTCTCCTCTCCTCTCCTCTCCTCTCCTCTCCTCTCCTCTCCTCTCCTCTCCTC
>JAYDZK010000268.1:621590-633873 GCA_034509185.1 Euphonia xanthogaster
ACATAACCTAATACAATACATTATAACATAACATAACATAAAACATAACATAATATAATAATATAATAATATACAATATTTTATCATAGTTACTAATTAATACATAAAATAATAAATAATTATTCCTCTGAGAACCACAACCAGGCTCAGGCATGGAGCTACACAGGAAGCCATGTGCTTTTGCAAACACAGCATTCAGTGGGTTTGGGGTGAGGAAAAAGAACCCAGGGCACTTTCCTAGCTGGTGGTGTAGCTCAGGAGCAGCAGAGAGTTGACAGGAATCTCATGTTCCATTTGGACACTGCCTCCTTTTCCAGCCCTCTGGAGTACCATCACTGAACACAAAGCTGGGGCTGCCAGAGACTGAGGGCCCAACACCCAGAGCAGAGGTCATGTGGAAAACAGAATCACACTGTGCTAGTCAGACTCCCAGGCTTTATTTGATGGCTTTCCCGCCCAAGACAATTCCACAATACATGGCTTTAAAAGCTGAACTGAACTTAAGAATTTTCGCTTCTCTTATCCTCACACTCTCACTAATTAATTAATGCAATTATATCCCTGCAAACAGTTCAGCAGTTGCCTTGAGAGGCTGACCTAGAACAAAGGCTTCACAGGGCTAAAGAATAAAGTAGGGATTTATTAAAAGGCATTTAAAGGATGCACCTTGGGCAGTACCCAAATACCCAGCACCTTGGGCTACACCCATGATGAACCAAAATGGACTCTGAGTTTTCGCACTTTTATTAGCTTTGGTCCATGTCCATATTGGGGTTAATTGTCCAATTCCAGCTCCATGTGATGCAGTCCCATCCTCCCAGATTGCTCCTCTCAATTCTCTGTTGTTTGCACTTTTTGGGCCCGAAGCTGCAATGGTGTCCTTGGTTCTGGGGCTGGAAAATGATTGTTTTGTGTGGCTGAGCTGTGAGGAGAACTTGCTAACACCTCATACGAAGTTCAGAATTACATACTAAAACAGTGCAGAGTCTGGAAAAGATGAAAGTTTCAACTTAAAGTTTATGAAATATTTAAATAAAATATGAAATGTTAAACTTAAAGTATCACTGCCTTCTCCCTTCTACGAAAACAATTCCTTTGGACCACATGATCCACTAGAAACAAGTTTGCTTATAGATAGGGTTTAAAAAACTGCTACTAATAATGGATTTTTAAAGTTTCCTTAAAATTAAGCTTCATGTGACTAACTTAGGAGAGAGTGACTATCACACAGCAGATTTTGATTGCTCCAGAGTAATCAGGGCAGATTTACTGCACAGTGCAACTCAGAACATTCCCCAAGTCTCATCTAACCCTACTAGAAAGACAGAACCAAGAAAAAGTTATTTGTGCTTAGCATGTAGCCTTTTTCTTTGCTGAATTGAAGGAGCTACTTATTAAAAAAACCCACATTTTGATGACTTTTATCCTCTGCATCATAGTTCTGTCTTGCTGCATGCCCTTCTACTGGGTGCAGACTCTGTGCATCCTGAAGGTTCCTAATCCCACTAAAGGCATTGCTGGTGCCTGGAAAGAGGCGAGCCTCAAGACATAATTCAGAGTCAGTCTTAATGAATTTCTTCTTTTCTCTTAACCCTCATGGGTCAAATGTGTTTTACTGGAACCAAAAGCCAAGGTAAATCACTTGAACCAAATGACTGACAAAACATTTCTAACTATTATGACCAATATAAAAGACTTCCCAAAGCAAGGAACACTTCTCAGTTGCATAGGCATAAGTGAAGAGTAAATTCTTTGACAAAGATCTTTCTTGTTGTTTTCCTAAGCAGCCTGAGACTGGACAGAACAGTGGAATTGTCCCCTCATTTTATGTGCCATAGTGGCTGGAGACACTTTCCTTCAGCCTCAATCTGGTGAAATTTCCCACCCTGCTTTAGTTTCCCTGTTCGCATTGAAAAATACACTTATGATTATAATGTTCCTTTTTGGTGAGATTTTTTTCATATACATACAATGTTCTAATTTTTAAATACAGAATGACATTAGTAATAATAAGTATTATGAAATATGAATAAACTTGTTCTTACCTCTTTGCTTAAGGTTGCTCTCCTACCTTAAATGCTTGTTTTCAGACTCTAAACATAAAGAGAGCACTTTAACACAACAATAAAAATAAAGAAAATAAACAGTAATAAAAATGTGACTAGTATCTGATGAAAAAAATTACCATAATGTAAAAAGAAAAATAAAAAAGCAATCTTACAGTGGATTTCTATATTGCTGGCTTCACCTAATGAACTGGAAAATAAAAATTTAATCAATTTGCTTTAGATCAATAGTCTCAAAACACTGGTGTTAAAATACTAAGCTATGTAGTACAAGAAATAAAATAATCCAGTAGAAAAACAATGTACTTGCAGCATAACTTTAATTGCCTTAAGAAAGGAATCGTAATACTGACATTTTATTAGTTCTGCTTAACATGTCAGGATTTACAGGTAGACAGTTAACACAGATCAATTACAAAGTCTAGATATTAAATTAGAAGGAAACAAAATCTTGCAACAAGTGAACAAGATTAGCAGCAGGTGTGTGCTGTCTTTGGGAGGAGTCTCCTGCATCATCCAACCTGTAATAAAGATCTCAATTGATGCAAATATGGCACACAGCTTTCTGCTACTTTTCTGTCATTTAGTTGAATTCTGCTCTTTTGTAAATGCTGCCTCTGAGCTGAAAAGTGAACTGGTTCTTTAGGTTCTCTTCTATGATTACTTTTTTTTTATTCCTCTGCACTTGATAGATTTATTTTGTCCTAAGCTAGGCTAAAGCATTATGAAGCTTAACTTACAAACTGTGCATTTCATCAAGACCATACATAAGAATTTACTAGCATTCCACCAGCTTTCCTTGCAGGCCCTTTTCACTCTCTAGACTATGTGTTTGTACAAACAGGTTGATTAAATGCTTTTTTAAACATAATATTATAATCTATTTTTTAAAAATAGAGATATCTATATTTTAAAATAAATAAATAAAATGAGCTATTGAGAAATATGTTCCTTGCTGCTGTAACTCCTCACCTCCCCTAAGACACTAATCTCAGTCTAAATCAAACATGACAGACACCTCCATTTCTCAGGTCTTTATGCCCCCAAGAAGACTTTTAACAGTGTACAAGGGCAAGAAAGGAAACACATTTGATAGAACTTCCATGCTATAAGTCCTCAAGGAAAAAAATAAGATTATATACCTAGAAAACAGAATATTTCCCTAGAAGTGCCTTCCTATTTTTTTGACTTTATGGATTTACTGGCTGGGTGGTGAAGTCAAAATTTATTTATCTTTCAGTTTTTAACTGAAGCCTGGGAAGGGTTGATGCCTTAAGCTGGGGTGGGAACAAAAGGTGTTATAAGAATACTCTTAAGGGTATGACTCACTACATAAAGGGAATGGGTGATGAGCAAAGAACATGAAGCAAACCCAGGTTCTATAAAAATGCAACTGCTCTTATCTCTTGTTAGCTTCAACAAAAGCTGAGGGGGCTCAGGCCCTAGAAGAGCACCTCAGCTGTCTTCAGGACCTAGAGAAGATCTTTAGGACCTAGGGAACAAAGTAGCACTATAAAAAAGGTAAAACAGAGTAGGAAAAAACAAGAAAATAATTCCTTCTCCACAAAAGCAGTCTTGTTCAAAAAAAAAACCAACACACCCAAACAAACACCACAAGACAGATCTATCAAAATAATTTGACATTAAGCATATACTGCAAATTGCTGCTGTTTGTCAGCCTCTGGGCATCTTTACACGTAATGGCCAAAAAAAAAGCCTTTGGGTATTCATGGATAGACTTGAAAGGTCTCAGAAAACCATCAGGATCTTTTTCAGAGTACAAGGATTTTTCTTGGTGTAAATTCACTTGACTCAATTCCCTGTTGACTGATACTTATATATCATTCACTGAAAAATCAGCTAAGTCAAATTCTCCAGTATTACTTCTGTCTGTGTCAAATGGGCCATTGGACCATCAGACTTGATCTTCTTTTCTATTTTTTTGCGACTTAGAGGGCCTATCATGTTTTACAGAGCTCCTCCTTCATCTGGAGGAATTATCACCATATAGGAACAATCAAGTCTCACATTTGACCTATGAAACCACTATCCCAGTATCATGATCCTAAAGATACAAATGTACAACCTCATGATAGACAGCTAGAGCAGTCATTGCTAGCAGATGTGCTTACCAGTGAATCCTCTAAATTGTCTGTGTTCACTTCCTAGACATTTATGAGGCCAACTCTTTTGTCCTCTCTCATAGAACTTCATTTATGAAAACAAAATGTAACTGGCAGGATTATCAAGACACAGATTTCAATTAAGCCTTCCCTTTTTTTTTTTCCAGGGAAAGCAGCAGTGTGTGTTCATTGGTGACATGTCTCAGTTTTTGCTCATGTACAACACTCTGCTGGTTCATCTCTAAATAAACAGAGCGAGGATTGAGCAGCATCTTCAGTTTATTTGTAGGTGTAATTGCAATTGGAGATGGCAGCATTGATATTCAGGGGATAATTCTGGAGAAAAATGGATACCTTAGGAGCTGTTTTTATGGAAACATATTAGTTGCTTCAGATGTCCCAGAACAGCTGAAATACCTGCAAGGAACTCACCTCCACCAGGGTGAGTGAAGGTATCAGTACCACTCAGGTTAGCAGGACAGGTGTCACCTTTCTGACACTAGGCACCTTATGGGAGCAAGAGACGTGACCCCACCTGCACACTGTTGGAATCAGGCATCTCATGGCTCCTGCTTTCTTATGTTCCATCTGCCAGTGTTCCATTTCAGGTGACAGTTCTTTAAATTGGTTTCATTATATATTAATATCTATATATATAAACGTTTATATAGAACTTCTAGACATACATGCACACATACACAGAAAGACTTAAAAGTAAAATAAACCCATAAAACTCTACACCCTAGCCAAAGCTATCTTTCTCTTGGGTGTATACCAAGAAATCTCTGCCAAAAAAAGAGATGTATATATTCAATGCTAGAGTTAATATAACCAAAGGCAAAATTCCAAGAGCTGCATGCTAACACAATAGTACAGCAGGTTAAAAAAGAGAGACTACAATCTTTGAAATTATTTTCCATGCTATTCCCAGTAAATCCAACACGCTGACCACACTGCAAAGCCATTTGACACTTAGATTACGTGAGACAGATAACCTGGGGAATGAAATGACCCTCTGCTGCATTCCCTGTTTTGTGGGGAAGCCATCACTTTGTAGGTGAGACTTCCCAAGAAATACTGCTGCCCACCTAGAAAGGAGCACGTGGAAGACAGAGATGCTGAGAGTCTGCAAATCCCAATTATCACATCTGCCATGCCAATACACTTCTTTCAGCATCATTTTATCTCAATTTTATTTCATTGTCCTATGGAAAACAGTAGGGACTAGAACTTTTCTAGCAGCAAAACCGGTGTCCTGAGTAGGAAAAGGGTTGGCTAGAAACAAAGACCTACATGACCAAGATCACACAAAAGCTGATGAACTAGGAGCTCAAGGACTAGCTGGATTTGTGCCCATCAGTGCTGCAAGCAACTGAAAACCACAAAAATTGAAATAATGGATTTCATATTGGGTCAGCTTTCTCATTTATTTTTAAACTTAAAAACTTCAGTAGTTCAATAGTTTGGTAATTAAAGGAGTGTTTGGATTACTCCTCCACAAACAGCTCGTCCCTGGCAGAGTAACTGTAATGATTCTAAAGTCAAGTATTGCACATTTATTTGAGTTTTAAGGAGAGAAAAGCATGGGTGAGAGGCAACCCCTACTAGTACTTAAGTTCCTGCATCATAGTGATGACGTGCTCACATTCTCCTAAAACTGAGTCAGGAGTTTTCCCTCAGTTTATCTGTTTGCAAATGTTTGTAATACATAGGGAATTGTTGTGGAAACTAATACAAAATAAAAATTAAACCCAAAGCATGTGAAGAGTTTCAATAATATCAACTAGGACTGCTCAGCTTTCATTAAAAAGCTCCTATTTCTCTGTGGCTTCAAAGTGGAGTTTGGCTTTCCTGGTTTCCCTTTTACACACTGCTATTTATGAATTTGATGTGGTAGTTGGTTTGACAGATGATAGGACTGCTTGCAACTTACACATGTTTGGATCCCTATGTGAAAACTTCTATCCTTTTTTTAAGCACTAACCTCATCTCTTTTTTTTTTCTTTTGAATGAAAGCAGAACTATTCTAGCTTTATTTCCTTTAATTAGTCTTCCTTAAGCATATGGCAGCGACGGAATTATCGCAGGTGACCTCTAAACTCTCTGCATATATTAAGGCCTGGAGCTAATCTCGTTGCTTGTTAAATTTAGTTTCTGTTTGCTATTAAAAGCGTGGCTATAGTGGAATTATTGTGAATTACTATGAGCGTGGTGCGCGTACGCATGTGAGCGGCGGGGCCAAGGACATCATTGCGTATTTCTCATCCCAAGGGGAACACAGGCAGTGAGGAAGATGCAGCACGGCATGTTCTTGTCAGAGATCGCACACAAACTGCCTCAAACACAGCTTCTGGTCCTCCCACAATGGGATATTTTTGCCACCCTTAATGACGCCAAGCAGGTGTTTACAGTTCTGATCTCTGTCCGTCTCGAGTTGGAATGAGGCACAGACACAAAATAGCAATGCTTGACGCACTAGACCGTGACATACTGTACGCACTGCAATTAAAATAAACTCTACTCCTGATCCTCATTTCTTCCTGTGAGCAAACAAGGAAAGCTAGGAGGATTCATTCTGGTTTGTGGAAGGCTGCGCACTATTCTGAGAAGAGTAAAAAAATAATTTGCAGAATGAACTAAAATTCTCTAAGCCACCTTTTTAGCCTTGGCTCACTCTTTGCCAGGTGATTTCAGAGAAGGAGGAAGGAAGGGAGCTTTCCATCTGTTGAGGTGTTAGGATTCTAAACATGTTCCTGAGTTAATTTTGACTCTTTAAAGTGGGAGATAAGTTAATATACTCTAAACCAATATATCATGTCAATCAGCAGTGCTTTTCTCAATATGAGCCCACTCACTTCCGCCACCTGCTTACAGGCTCTAGAGGCTTCTAGCTCTGAAACTATGCCTCCCTTAAGAAATGAAATGTTCAAGTGGTATCAACAAATCATAGATGTCTCTAATAAAATAAACATGAACAGTGTGAATGGGAATAGAGACGTTGACACTGTTTATTCCCTTTGTGTTGATGGAGCGTTTTTCCTAAATACTTGCAAACATGCAGAAATACGAAGTAACACCTTATGAAAAAAAGAAAAAAAAAGTGGAAAGGAAAAAAATAGTGTAAAGAAACACTAACTATTTATAAAATAGTTACATCCCAAATACTAAAAGTATATTTACCTAAATAGATACTAAAAGTATATTTAAATAGATACATCCCAAAATGTCTTTTTTCTGCATCTCTTTCCAGTCTTTTTGAACCAGGCATAGAAGTCTCTGAAGTATATTCACTTTACCAGATACTATAAACCCAAAATATTTGAAATATTATATCATCTTCTGGTCAGAATACATGAACAAATTTACTAAGTCTGGGCCTGCCTTAGTGCAATGAACTTTCCTAAGGAATTGAAGATGGCAGAGTGCATACAGTAATTGCCTTTGTGTTATGCTTTAAGAATCCAGAAGCCCACAGGAAGCTGGAAGTTGCGTCTGGACCATCAGGTTTAGTTGGTAATTCAGAAAACATAGTACATAAATTTGCCTGATCCTAGTATATATTTGTTCCCTACAACTCCCTGTGGTAATGGGTTCTACAAGGATAAATCATGCAAAAATCGATCTTTCATTAACTATAAATTTATTTACAAGCTGAAAATTTCATCCAGTGTATCAGTTTGTATATTTGTATATCCTTCTCTTTTCTCACTTACCTCTTTTCCAAGCTGCAAAAAAGTAATCCAGTTCACATCACAATCCATATGAAAGATATTCCATGCTTTTGATCTCTCAATGACTTTCTAGCTCTATTAGGCTCTTTTTAAAAATTAATCAAGAAAAATTGCACTAAGTATTCAAAATTTGAATTTATTAAATTACGTAACCTTACAAATAGATTTATCCAGCATCACAAATTAATTTCCTGATATGCTTTAAATTCCTCTGCTAATAATAACTAATATTCTATTTGCTTTTTTACCAGTGGTGAATATTGGGCTAATTTTTCAGAGAAATATTCATAATTATTCCCAGCAGGAATTACCTGAGGGTCTCTAGTGTGGTACCAGGAAGTGAGCATTAGTAACCACAGCATCACACCAGAGAACATCTCCTTTATTAACTGAAGTGTCAGCTGAAGTGTTCAAATAGCTGAAGAAAAACAATGCTCTCTACTAAATGTTGGTCTCTCATTTTCCCCCTCCCTATGTCTTACAAGAAACAAAACCAGCATTGCTCCCATCCCCTCCCCAGCCCACCCCACTGTCCCTCTGGAAAATCAAGCAGCCCTAATACTGATTTCAGTGGGAGCCTCTGATGCAGCAACATCTTGGGGACATATCTAACTTCCAGGATGAGTCACATCCCTGTGACTCAGAATCAATAGTAATTTTAATGTGCAAAAAAAAAAAAAAAATAAATTAAGATAGCTCAGGATCCTTCCTTAGTTAGCATCCTGTTTCATTAGACACTGTCTCATGGTTTTACCAGCAGGATGAACAGAAGCTCAGCTGCCTTGATAAAATGATCATGGGAGAGTACTTTCTCCAAGCAATCCATGGCTTCTTGAAACTGTGGAAATTCATCCTAACAGGATACACCCAAAGATCAACAGACTCCATACTGCCACCAGTGTAGATTTCTTCTTATGGCGATTAAAATGAAACAGTGCCCTAAAATAACTGGACATGATTGTACAAGTTTGCCCTATTTCTTTTTGTTCCTTTCCACTAAACACGTACCTCCAAAATGTCAGCTGGCCATCTATCCAACATCTCTCATCATTCCTGCAGATGAGCAAAAAGCTGTGTCCAGGTACCCATCCTAACACTTATTTCCCCACTGTTGTGAATCCTGTGCAAAAAATCTTGTTCTATTTTTTCCAGTGCATTTAGAATGAGACCCAAAGTCAGAGAGCAAAGCAAGCAAATTTATGTTGATGTTTTCTACGTTGTAGTGAGCAGAATATTACCTCAGGTTTTAGAAATGGTCACCATCTTCTGCTGGCAGAATCACAACCCAAGGAATCTCACACACTCCCCAGAGACCAGGCTGGATTCCTGTTGGGAACAAACCAATGTGAAGTTGGCAGTGGCGACTGGCTGACCCCAATAATGACCAGTCTGAAACTGAAGGGTGGAAAGGAAATACATGTTGTTGGAACTCAGAAAGAAACAAATCCTAACTAATTCTGTTTCCAGGGAGACCTGGAAAATACGGGTCTTTTTAGAATCAAGGCATTTTATTTGGAATTCATTTATTTAGCACTTCAGAATTTAATTTTGCTTATATTTATTAAAAATAGACGGACACATACATACATAAACATATTAATAAAAGATACTATAACTTTGTTTTGATAAAGAGAACTAAGCATAGGCATGTGACCTAAATACAGGATTATTATCATTACCATCATTATTATAATTTCTTTAATAACAACATAACAACAACAACAACAACAATAATAATAATAAATGGCAAGAGGGGCAGGAAACAAAATGCCTTCCATCCACAGACTACTTCACCAGACACACCGAGCATCTTTAAAGATATAAAGGAGAACATGAACTCTTTACTTGATAAAGAGTAAAATAAAGAACTCCTTATTTTGATAAAGAGAACTAAGCATAGGTATGAGACCTAAATACAGGAGTATTACCATTGCTATCATTATTATAATTTTTCAATAACAAAACAACAACAACAACTACTAATAACAACAATAAAAATAAAAATAAAAAAATAAAAATATAATAATAATAATAATAATAATTGTAGTAGTAGTAGTAGTAGTAATGACAATAGCAGCAGGAAAGAAAATCCCTTCCATCCACAAACTGCTGCACCAGACACACCGAGCATCTTTAAAGATATGAAGGAGAACATGAGCCTGCTCAGCTGACAATTTCTTTGACTGGAGAGTTTCCAGATGTCCAAAAGCTGCTGCATTTTGTCTGTGCTTTTGGTGTGGCTGCATTTTTGTGTTAAACCACAACACTTGGAACTCCCACCCATAGGTCACCAAAAATTCTTTGCCCTTTTTTACAATAGTTTCTTAATTTGCCTCATGTAAAACTCCTATAGTATTGGTGTTGTAATGCTAACTTCAATGACAAGTTATGGGAGATGCAAACTGAGGTCAGGAAAGGAGAAAGATCTTCCTGTGCATTACACCCAACAGCTTGTTTCTTGCCTGTCTGAAATAACAACAACAACAACAACAACAACGACAACAACAACAACAACAACAACAACAACAACAACAATAATAATAATATACATTTAACAGTACAATATGCATATATGTATCTCCTCTATGTCCTCCTGCATTTCCATTACCCATAGCTTGTTGCTGACTGTTCAGCTCTGTTAAACTCATCCATTTTGAGGAAGACTTTGGTTCTCAGCTATTGTTAGCTGCATGATACAGATTTTTTTTTTTTTTTCTGACTAAAAGCCATTCTGACCATTCATGCTCACAGACTTTCCCCTTGCCATTGAGTTGTGTGTTTCTCTCATTAATATTTAAATATGCTTTGCCACAAGATAGGGAGCAAACAAAAAAAGCTTTAACCATATAAATAAAGACTCATAAAAATAACTTCAATTATTTTGTAATAGAAAAACACTAACACTGATATTCCCTCTCCCTCTCTCATAGACACAGAGTGCTTCTCTTCTCTTAAAGCAATATCACAGAAAAATAAAATTTTAAAAGGCTATCAAGAACGAAAATTCTGACCTTTCATAATCAAAAAATTATTTTTAGATGTTTAAAGAATTCTAGACAGTCTTCCCTGTAAAATTTTTAAATTCAAACACTGATGTTACAAAGGTAAATTTCTTCCATAACGTCTTGCTGTAAAAATTCTACAAATGATTCCTCAAATCCAGAAATACTTTGCAAATTGAAAAGCAAAATCAAAAAATAAACAGTAAACTGTTCTATTTATGGAATAGAGAGAAATTAAGCATAATAGCAAATAAATAATAGAAATAAAACCTAAAGCTACATTAAATGCACCTTATGCTTATAAATGGAGTTTGTACCTTCAAGAACCGCAGCATGAACAGTAGGTATAGGCACACAGAATAAATATCTTCTCAAATACAGCAGGTGAGTGATCCACAGCCTAAATTCCCTTACTTATTTCAAATTAAATCTAGGAAATGCCATCGAAATGCACAAAAGGCTAATCACAGACAACAAATTCTTGGCCTACCACATAATATTAATTAAGAAATGCATGGCCATAAGATCACTCTGAAATAATGTGGTTGTCAGGCAAGCCAAACCAACAGTGTAAATTCAACCCCAAATTTCCTTCCATCTAATAGTGTACATGGGGCATTCAACCCACCAAAGACAGCACCTGACTCTGACATTCGCTCAGACAGAGTCCAGTTGGTTTTGGTTTTTTGTTTGTAATTAAAAAATCCCTTGTTCAGCTTTGCATCTGAATATGGACATCCATCTAATTTTGTTTCCATTTATCCATTTTTTAAAATTGATAATTAAAATGCCCCAAACAACTTATAATCTCAAAAGAGATTATAAGTTGTTTGGGGCATTTTAATTATCAATTAAAATGTCCCAAACACCTTTCTTCTTTGCTTTTAAAATATAATAAGTGTTTTCTATTCCCTTGCCTTCAAAGAATGACAAATTAAAGATTAATACAGTGACAGACTATTTCATATTCACTATTTTTAGTTGCATGCATATAAGTTCAAAGGTGACAAACTTTGCTTTTGAAATCTAAGCACTTGAAAATTTCTGAAAGAAAATTAGAGTAATTATTCCATTATCTTCCAGCACTCAGGCACAGGAGAAGCAGAGTCCATTAAAGAAGTGACTTGGTACAGTAATTAATTAATTTTAATTCAACACTGTGGGACACGTGCTACGTGCAATATTAGCAAATACATATAACAAATACATATGACTGTCTATTTGCTTATCTATAAAAATTTTGCATAAACTAAGATGTGAGATAAACCCAGTCTATTAGAACAACTAAACAGGTTACTTAGAATGTCTTTCAAACATACCTGTCACATAGTTTCATGTGTTTTCATAGAGCACCTTGGATC
>JAYDZK010000268.1:658884-678364 GCA_034509185.1 Euphonia xanthogaster
AGGGGGGAAGGAGAAAGGGGGAAGGAGAAAGGGGGAAGGAGAAAGGGGGAAGGAGAAAGGGAGAAGGAGAAAGGGAGAAGGAGAAAGGGAAAAGGAGAAAGGGAGAAGGAGAAAGGGAAAAGGAGAAAGGGAAAAGGAGAAAGGAGTCTATAAAGAGCTAGTTTACAGAAAAAATGACCCCTCTAGCATATTAAATGTGTATTTTTCACCAAAAATACCTTACACATTTTCTCAAAGTGTTACCAAAACCCTCTTTTCTATGGAAAGAATTCCAATGAACAAAACAAAAAGGATCTCTGGTCCTTCATCACATATTCTCCTCTTAAATAAAAGAAAACAAATCTTAACAAATTTAGACAGGACATGCAACCAAAATATTGTTTAGAGGTTATTAAGTACTAAAAATTTTTCAGTAGGTCTAGTGTCTTTCAGAGTTATATATGTAACTGAGAAAAGGAAAGAAATGAGGAAACCAAACAAGGAAAAGGGATACAAGGGGATTCAATGGAAATAAAACAACCACTTATATCCTAAATATGTATTTGTATAAGTGGGCTTTTGTTAATTCTCTGAAGTGATACCGTCATCAACCTTTGCCATTTTGCAAATGACACCCACTTAGTGATAAAAGTGGCTTTTGACATGAGATACTTCAGTATTTCTTTCTTCCATTTCAGAATTTAATTTTTCTTTTAAACCTTTTATTTGTAAACAAATCCTGGCCTTCTTATTTGCACACAAACTCCCGAAATGTCATATTATTGTTTACAACTTCATTCTCCTCCTTTATTTGGCTAAAAAAAAAAATGGACTTAATACACTATTTTAAGCAAATAACTATAAACCATCAACTTTTCCAAGCAGGCAATGCATTTCCAGGCAGAGGAGAGACCGCATCAGGGAATTGCCTCTCGTCTCCTTGTCTAAGCACTGGGCTAAACCCACAGCTTTCAACACCTTAAGTAGTGAAATAGCCATGGAAAAATGAGATCCCTGCATACAAGAGCCCTGCAATGGGCATTTCCAAAATAAGGAAAGGCCTGTTTGTGAGCACGTGCTGCTGTACAGGTGCTTATGCAAACACCACAAAAAGACAACAAATCTGAGAAATAATACAGAGGACTTTCACTGAGGTCATGCTGAATAATATGATGTGTGAATTTGTCTGATAGCACAGGAGGAGAATTTTAAATAAAGAAATGTCACATACTGTCTGCTGCAGAGAAAAATGTTATTTGCTGCCTCTTCATTAAAATTTTACCAGACAACTAAATGCTTTCAACATGTAAGAAAGTTAAATAAGGATAAGGTTTTAAATGCAGACATTTCAAAACATGTATTGTAAGAACCACGTGAATACTTTGGGTGTGGGGTAAAACAATCACTATAATTTATATTTAATTTTCTTCTCTTCATAATTAAGTGGCATATCACAATGTTTGTATTATGATAAAAACATTAATCAGTGCACCTCAAAATCCAGCCTGCCAGTTCTTCTGTATTCAGAACAATATATAAGCATGTAAACTTATTTATTATTTTAAACTTAAAAGTTGAAGGGTACATAGAAATCACTCCTGTGCCAACAGGAAAATAAACCTGTGCTTGAGCGCTCTCCCATGTCACTTAGCATAATTCATTTTAATTCCTTACTCCTATTTGAAATCCAAATGACAAAAGGGAAAATTAATAACAAGCTCAAGAATAATGCAAAGAATTTAACTGAACCATGCATGTTCTTACCTCAGACTTCTAAATGGGTTAACTTGGACCTTGGATGCCAAATCTAGGAAACATCGAGTAGGAGTAGGAAATGATTTAATGGCAACATCTGGCATTAGTGAGGCTTCTACTGATTCATTTCTCCATGATTCAGAGAGGTTTCTGACAAGCTAGAAAGGGTTCAGAAGGAAGTTACAAAAAGAGTCTTAAGTCTAGAATATTATGAACTGCACAAAATTTAAAGTTAAATCCATTTATTGCAGAACCCAAAAGGTCATGAAATAGTTACAGCAGCACAGAAAGTTCTGCATACAAAGAGAGGTGGTAGCATTGTGATTTTCTTCTGCCCCACCTCCCCACTGCTGTGAACCAACAATACGAAGTCAACTGTAGACAAATTTAGAATAAAATAAGCTGCAAAATTTTAAACAGGCCAGTGGAACAAAACTGAGACATTTTCTATCACTCAGGCATCTAATATAATCTTTAAAAGAAATATACATTTAAAAATATGCAAGGAATTCACAATGCTTCTCTTGGTTAAATGTTCATTCCCTGTTTAACAAAAGATTTAATCCTGAGTCCAAATCTACAACTGGCTGTGAGAAAGGTCTAACCACCTCTTCATGGATGATTTTCCTGGTGATTGGATCTGACTGCATTTGAGCCAAGGTTTATTGCATTATACTGACGTCCAAGTTGACATTCTAAGATTTCAAAACTAGTATTTACCATGATAAACATTTTGAATACTTTTCAGTTTTGAATAGTTTATAGATCCAGTGGGTCGGACACAACTTGTAGACATTGATAATCTTTAAACATTTATTATCTTCTACTTTACTACTTACATTTATTTCTATGTAATTTTGCAGACCCACATATTAATTTGAATAAATTACATTTTTCTTTGTGTGCTTGAAATCATCTTAGATAAAAACTACACAGTGCCATAGGTATCATTCTACTTTGTTAAGTATCTCATCTTTTTCAACACTCTTGGCTATTTTGAAGAAATTCCACACCAACATCTGTTGCCAAGAAGGAAAAATAAAAGTACAAAATACCTCTTTAGATTTGAAAAACAAGTGGTTACCTTCTATGTCACTCTTCATATTATAAATTATACTACAAAAATTTCTCTGCCACAGTTCTATTAGTCTTAATATGCTTGTGCTAGGTATGTGTTACTCTGCTGTGGTCTGCTTGCATAGTGGTGGGGTTTTTACTACTGCTGGATCCATTAATCAATAAAAAAATTGAAAATATTAATCATGTCTTACATGCCACTGCTGCCACAGCATCATCCTGATACATTTGAATGTCATTTGCAATGCTCTCCATAAATAAAGGCACAACCAGTCCAAATATTTCCATGCTTCCTCATGGAATGTTTCCCACAGAGACTGAACAGGCTTAAGTAAGGGTATGTTCACTTAACTTCAGAAAAGTACTGTAAGAATTTCCTTGCACACAGGAGTGAGCAAACCAAGCCAGACATCAATTTCTGGAATGCAGTGTAATCCTACTGGTTTTCCTTTTTCTCTGTTCCCCAGGAAGGGGGTTCCCACCTCTGTTCACAGAGCTCCACATCTAGGGCCATGGTCCAACTGGCCAGATATCCCATGACTCAGCAGGCTGGAGAGGTTTGGAGTTATTTTATTGATTTTGATGGACAATGTCTGTTCACATAGGTGTTTGCCTCATTCCACTACCTAGACTAGCAAAGGAAACAAATCTAACATCTGTGTTAGCTCTTTTAATTTGGATTCACTGCAGGAAGCTAATGGGAGAGCGGGGAGCCACAATGCTCTCAGTGGTTTGGTATTTTCATCTCCCAGCCATATAACAAACAGTATTTTTTTTTTGCAAAATGAAAAATAATCTATACAGAAACATTCATACTACTGGGCTACTAAATTAATTTCTGCTCCAAGTAAAGTAAATAGACTGGTACCTCCATGAATATGTAGTCATTTGTTCAAAAAATAAGCCCTGCTTAATGATACTTAATTTGGTGGAACAGCTTAAACAGGGATAATTATTTCCTAATTGCCTTGTTCTGCTAAGTACTCAGCACTCATAACAGAAAAAAATTAGAAGCATTCAGGTACTTTTAAGGTTCAAGTTCTATCACAGAATATAGATATCAGAGTTACAAGTGTAGGGCATAAAGCAAACAAATGAATTCATGTACCATCAGAATTGGTGTACAGAGGTTAAAGAAAAATTGATTACTAACAAGTCATACATATGACAAAGGCAGAGGAAAACAACCAACCCAGAAAATTGATCAGCATATAAATTAATCTTCTTACCTGAAAACAAATTGGAGTTTCAAGTATTGCTTTCAATATACCAGAATGCTAAAACTTTCTGCTGGAAGGATACTGACATGGCACAGCAACATTTCTGCACTCCTGAGGCAGGTAGAGGCTGAAATAAGGAGGAAAAAGGTTTTCTCCAATCTCATTTTTGTAGTTCTACATGTTTTATTTAGCTCATTAGAGACAGTAATACCTTAGATTGTATCTTGATTGGCTTGCTCAGAGTATTAAGACAGAACTTATCTAGCTATAAACTTTATAACCATTTATGCACCAAATATATTTCTTCCATTATGCTATAAAAACAGCTTTAAAAGGGAGACTTGATTACAAAAAGAGGGTGGTGGTGTGTATGAATCAATGCCATTAATTATCTATATTTATTCCCTTTCCTTCTGTCTAAGAAGGGCCTAGATTGTAGATATTTGCTTCTACATATTAAAATGCTTTCTCCTCACAAATCATCCTTCAGTCTACCAGTTTACAACTCATCACTTGGAAACAACCTGTTTAGACATTTATTTGGATGAGCACAACCCAACCATCCACACAGCCAAAAGTTTAAAAAATGTGGGGTTTTTTAATTTTTTCATTTCTCTTGCTGTCTAATGGACAGCATCCTGCCCACCCATTGCCTGGCTGCTGTGGAATCTACAGCAGACCTTATTTAATCCAACAGGAGCAGTGAGGACCAGAGCTATTTTGCAAGCAGGTAAACTCCAAACTGGGGAATAGGGATCACTCCAAAGACTTGCAGAGATCCAGCACAGTAAATTTAAAGACTGCAGCACAGGATTGGGGTATTTGCAGAAGGTCTGTGGCCATGTCATGAGCAATAGGCCAAAACATGGCAAACCCAGTGAATCAGGTGAAGGGAATATTAGGACAAAGTTCTGGGACAGCAGGTCATATCTCTTTCTTCATTTTTATCAGTGAAAAAATGATTAATATTTTAAATTACCTCATGGATAGAACTGAACTATTGAACTTTCTTTAGTCAGCCCTTGTGGTCTCCTGCTACAAAGAAAACCCTAATGTCTGTATTGCCTTGCATATCCTTGTCTCTAAATACTTTAAAGAATCTTAAATAAATTGGAAAATGTCTTCAGGAAGAGTTTTAAATTACTTTAAATCCCTTATAAATTTTACAAAATAATCCTTACTGGAGATTATCAGTGATGTACTTTTAGTTGCATATTATAGGCAGGAAAAGAGAAACAGAACATACCCTATAAAGCTGTGAAGTAAATAATTTGTAAACTAATTTTATAGACAATCATGTGGTATCAACATTTAAAAAAAAAATCATCTCTCTCAAATACAGAGATTTTTTAACAGTGCTGGGATTATCCATGACTGATTTAAAACAAAGATATGTTGAGTGTGTAAAGTTTTAAGCACAATAATTAAAACATGACACAGAGATTCTTGGTTTCATTCTTTCCTTATGCTTTTCCAGCTACGAATGGTTACTGGAAAAAATTACCAAATAGAAAGCTTCAATTTCACCCTTTTCATCATGCAAGTGAAAATGTGAAAATAAAATTTCTCAGCAAGTTTTCAAAGTACTTAGGCTCATCTAGAAAAGTGTGGACAAACACTGATATCACTTAGCATCATACCAGGTAAAGAAAAGAGAACAATACCTGCCTCAGAGTATTTTGAGAACAGCTATTTTCACATCCCTTCATAAACTTAAATTTGCCTTTTATTCTTCAGTTGAATGCATCCTTCACCTTACTTCCTGGGAAAACACAAACAGTGACCCCTACAAGTCCTCTGTGTCTTTTAACCAGGACAACTTGAATTTTTCATTTGCAACAACAATTTCATGAAAACTCTTTGATACCAGTAAATGGAAGCAAGCATTTAGTGGAGGCAAGTTTTGTAACTCCACCTGCACCAAGGATTTCCCATTTCTGCCGATTCTTTATCTAAGGAAATTTCCATGAACACCAAAATGGCAATACTTACATTTCAGACTGCTTTGTGTGAAATAACTGAATAAAACAACACAACAGCTGGTACCAAACTGGTTACTTTCTTCCTCAGAAGTCTTGATAGCCCCTCTAAGTATATAATAATTTAAGATATTTTTATGAGTACCACAATGCCTCAGACGGAGTGCTTCCTTCCTAAACTGGGGCTGGGGAGAGTGAATCTGTGTTGGAACCCTGGATGCTGAGAATTTTAGACTTTCTGTGTTAAAAGGCTCAGACCCTCAAGAAAATACTGCATTTGAGGTCGTGGAGAAGGCTTCCAAAATTAAATTATAGAACTGAGACTATAAGTGTGTAGTTTAAATAGAAGTGTGTAATATCACGTAGTAGAAAACTTCGAGTTTAAGGTTTTAGAATATAGAATATAGTAATAGAAATAAAACTAAGATAACTATAAGTTTTAGAACAGTAACTAGTCCTTCTTCTTCACCTTCTTCTTCATGAGTTTAAGTAGTATTGTGTAATTGGACAGAAAAGTCCACATTGCAAGACATAAGTGATTAGTTATTAAGTAAAAAGTAAAAATTATTTAAGTGCCATTTGTTAATTGAATAGTTTTTCCTTAAGAGACCTTGTAGAGATAAATACAAGACCATTTTATAACTTATTAGTGAAATACTGCAGAACTCTCAACTTATAAGGCTGTAATATAAATAAGAAATAATGAACACCTGAATCCAAACACAAAACACCATCTCGAGTGCTTTCAATCCCAACCCTAACCTTAGCAGAGAAGAACAAAAAACCTGACAAGTCTGTGCTATTTAATCTTCAGAGGACATGGTTTCTCAGTGAGAACAGCCAGTACACAGATTTTTCTACCTCCTGGCTGACCACTTCATGCTTCTGTCTGATGTGCAGGTGGGGTAAATTTACATTTTTCAATAACCTTTCTCCTAACCTAGTACCAGCTCAACAATGCCATGGCCAAGCCAGCAAGACAGGTCCTGGTTTATGCACAAGGACCAGAGGGTGAGAGGTGCCAGGGTCTCCTGGCAGCCCACATTTTACTACCTCTGTAACCTCAGACAAAATGTTCCAGAATAATTCCAGGTGATCCAAACAACGTGCAACCTGTGCCATCAGCAGCTCTGAGGAGTTCTGCTGGAAGCAGGGAAAATGCTATATATCCTCAGGGGTTCCCTAGGATGGCTTAACTTCAGAAGCCTCAGAGAGTTCCATAAGTCTATTAAGATTTACCAAGATATTTACTCTTCTTTAGTTCTCAAAAGCAAAGATCTCGCTTTGAACTTTCCTTTTATTTGCCTGACATTCTCTTATAATAAAACACCTCTGAGCCGTTCAAAAATAAATGCCTACTTAATGTTTTCTGCTGCCAAATCCTATGATTTACTATACATATTTAACAACATGTTACTTAAAAATGAAATCTTTCATAATTACCAACAGGTAGCATTAAGGTAAAACAAATGGACATCAAGAAATAGCATAACTCTTCAGACCTCCAGAAAGGCTTCATGAACTCTTCATGAAATTAAATTAGAAAATCAGTAAAATAATATGGTGCTGTACATTGTTTTCAGATCAACAATTTAGTACTTTGAAGTGAATCATTTATTCAAAGAAAAGAAACTGGGTGTAACTGCATCAATCCCTTCTTGCTTAGGCATATTTGTCAGACCTGCCTGGCCCTGCCAAGCTAGTGTAGGGTATAAAAACTTTATACCAAACTTGATGCCAAACTTTATACCTTTGACCAAAAATGTGTGTGGTGACTGTGGCCATAGAAGTTCACAATAAAATGTAGATATCCAGAGACCAATGAATGGGGGTGCCATTTCCACTGAACTGCCAGCCCCTGTCCACCTTCGTGGGACTTCACAGGTCACATGTGCTTTCTGTGAATGTAAGAAAAGTGAGGTTCTGAATAAAAAAGTAACTCTCCTTAAAAGGGCCCTTTCACACCATCCATCTCTTGCACAATTGATTCAAGTTTTATAAAGACGTCAATCACCAAATTAGCTTTTTGTTACTATACCTTGTAGTCCTACAGGAACAATTTTTTTTTAAATTTATCATATATTTTAGCTAATGTTTTTATCAAAGCTTTGCACGATTCTTATTAATTTAATCTGGTTATATTACCTGGATTAGAGTACTTAAAAAAAGAAAAACAAATAAAGAAATGTGACACTTTGCTTCTTTACATAACCTTTCAGTAGATTTTATTGTACAGTAAAAATCAATGTTTTATATGTTGTTATAGCTCAAGGGAAATTTAAATTAGTTTGGAGATTTCTGGAAGGAATCTAATCCTGTTTATAGCCATATGGAAAACCTAGAGGCTGCTCACTTTGGATTTTCTATTAGTCATTATTCTTACATTTGGCCATTATCACCATTTGTCTGGGTGTGATGACAAAATTGCCAGAAATAGGCAGATTCACACATGGTACAAGATGTCTCGCTAGGATATATTCCTTCTTCTGAGTCGACAGTTAGTATTTGTGGAGTTTTAGATCTTGTTTTTACTATTCAACACAAATGTTTTAAAACGTGCTTGCAGGAGTCCTTTAGGACAGTCCTTTTCCCACAGAAATTAATAGGAAAATCTCCTACTGATTTTTAGCTTTCTTACAAGCAGAAACCAACCAAAATAACTCCCTTGCAATTTCTTTTTTTTTTTCTTTTTTATTTTCTTTTGGCTGACAGTTACAGACAAAAAAAAAAAAAAAGAAAAAGAAAAAGAAAAAATCTATCAAAGAGCAGGCACAGACTTCCGGAATGACTCTTCAAAGTTCACAGTCTACATCATTCTCATCTCCTTCCCTTCCACCTCCCCTTCCATCATGAGCATACCCAAGAACCACTTCCACGCCACGAAATGCGTTCAAATACTGAGTTTGATCATAATTGTCTCTTTTCATATGAAAGCCACATCTTTTGCACAAACTTTCTGTCACTGTGATATTTTATGGAAAATACCTTTACCAGGATTTTTGTCCTGAGAAGCTGAGAAGCCTCAGAAATGAAATGTAAACAATAATTACCTGATAATTATCAATTGCTTGGAATGTGGTTTGGAGGTTGCTTACCAACAGGTGCATCTTTGATTGGTTCCATGTGAATTGTTTTTACTTAATGACCCATCCCAGTCCAGCTGTGTCAGGAGTCTGTGTCAGGACTCAGTCACGAGTTTTTGTTAATCATTCTTCTCCAGCCTTCTGATGTCTCCTTTCTATTCTTTAGTATAGTTTAAGTATATAATTTCTTTTAATATAATATAATATCATAAAATAATAAATCAGCCTTCTGAGAATTTGAAATTGTCATCTCTCACCTCATCCTGGGGACCCTCACAACAACACCGCAACAACTTTCCCCCAACAACTAATTTTTTCACATCTCCTTTGTATAGGAACTGGGCTTCATTTCTCCCAGCCCATCTGAAAACATGGTAACTACTTAAGGGACAGAAAGAAAATGGACATTGCTGCTCAAAGAAACCTCATGTTGAAGGCAAATTCCTGATTCAAGTCAGGCACAGGCATCAGTTAAATACACCAGGATATAAGAAGAACCACAAAACATTTTTAATAATTCATTTGGCATGAACAGACACATTATCCTTCTGGCTCTAAGAAAGGCAATAAAAGGAGGCTGAAGGCTGGCATCTCCCAGAGGGCCCTCATTTGTAGAAATAGCTGAAGAAACAAGTAGAATCATAGAATAAATTCTGTAGGAGGGGACCTCAGGAGGTCATCTGTTTCAGAGCCCTGCTTGGTGCACAACTGGCAGTGTTGCATGATGTATTCCACTGCTGTACAATGAGCTGAATGATGAATCTCCAGCTCAAACTGGTGACATCAGATCCCAGCTTCACGGCACAGAAATAGAAACTGTCTCCTCAAGATAAAACACACCAAGGGAGTAGAGAGCACTATAATTCTGGGGAGATTTAATTTCAAGAAGAGGAATTATTCTTATAGCCAGAAGGAGAAAAGAATATTTTTGGATCCTTGCATATTTCAAACTTGAAACAATTTTATGATCTGTTACAATGAGTCCTATACTATTCCCACCCTCATTTGAAATAACATTAATTTTCAGAACGGAAAGAGATTTTCTGAATGGTTGATTAAGTTTAGACTGGACACCTTTGTACAAGAATATTAAAAAAAAATAGAAAAGCAAACTTAAGAATCTACCACCAATGCAGTGGACCTCTACACAGGAAATTCTCTTGTTCCTTTAGCTAGATTATAATAGACTTTGTCAGGATTAAGGGAGGAAGTTGTATGATAGAGAGGGAAGAGAGAAGTCAATGTTCTCAACCTTCAGTCTCTGAACTGATTTAAGAGTGCCTCGGGTTATAATGTAAGGTGTAACCAAACTATGTATTCTACCACCATCTGCATTACCTTCTGAGGAGGGGTTAAAGTGGGTGGAGCGCTGTTCCTTTCTCTTCTCTGTGACTCAACCATGCTAACTCCCTCTGGGGAAGCAGCAGCCACCCTGAGATGGCCCCATCTCTGCTGATGGGCCATCAAGGACCCCCCAGAATGACTAATAGAATCACATCCTCCCCTGCTCCGCGGGAGGAACCACACAATCTGCCTGGACATAATCTGGGGCTTGGGATAGCACGATACCACCACTGGATTCCCAGAGGACAAGAACTCTGCACCATTACCTCTGGACCTCCAGAGAAGGACCAGACCTTTCCACAGGATCACCACTTGGACAAGACCACATCCATCCCTCCAACAGGCTTGTAATCACCATTTAATTGGACTGCTGCCACCACCCTGACCAGCAGGGTGACAGGTTCTACTCTGACTTTGCCAGTTCAAACCAGTGTTTCTGTAGCATTGCCTCTATTGTAATTTTCCTACTAAATTGTATCTCTGACTTGGAATCTCTCACAAGGTATTTGTGTGGGGTTCATTCCTCCCTCTTTTGAAGGTTTACCTTCAAGCCAGTACAAATAGTTTACAGCAAGTCTATGTGCTCTAGAGCACCATCAAACACTTGACCCAGGCTCTGGAGCAATTTACAGCTACAGTCTTTCCATCCTGATCTGGTTAGCCCTCACCACATTGCTCCTGGAGAAGAGAGCATATTGTGGTCTATAGCTCCTTCATGAAGACAGGGCAGGCACTGATCTCTGCCTTCTGGTGACAGGACACAAGAGGAAGGCCTGAAGTTGTGGCAAGGGAGGTTTAGGTTGGATATCAGGAAAAGGATAGGTTGGATATCAGGAAAAGGATATTCCTTCACCCTTCAACCCAGAGGAAGGTTGGGCACTGGAACAGGCTCCCTAGGGAATTGCTCACCAAGCCTGGCAGAGTTCCGGAAGTGTCTGGACAATGCTCTTAGGCACATGGTGTGACTCTTAGGGATGGTCCTGTGCAGGGCCAGGAGTTGGACTCCCTGATCCCCGTGGGTCCCTTCCAACTCAGAATACTCCATGATTCTATATTTTGACCAGAGAGTTAGCACAGCTTAAGCAGCTGGTGCACAAAGATGCAGGCAGACCTGAGAAGAAGCTGATACAACCAACTGAGACTCACAGAAATTATCTCCTTTGTACTCAGAAAGCAATGAATGCAACCTTCAGGAGCACTGCATGGCAAACACAGTTATTCTTACACATGAGAGAGCCTGAACCTTCTGCTTCTGTGTCCTCCCAGGGCATTTCCCTGGGGCTGGAACCCAATCCCTGTCCAGAGTGCTGAAATAAAACGGCTGAAGAAATACCTGACGCGTCCTTCTACCTTACCAGTGGTTTCTGGCTTAAATATGCTTCTAATAATAATTAACACAAATTTAAATATCTAATAAAAAAGTAGGATAAGATTTTAGGTTTACAGGTGAAACATTTGGGGAAATTCCAACCTCAGTTTCCCTCCCTTAAGCGCTCTCACAACTATTTGGGTGTTTTGCTCCTTTCTTAGAACATTTTCTATAATTTCTCCTCAATTTCAGCTGCAGAAACACATCTCAAAGGATCTTTGGATCCATGTACCCACTAATCCTTTATAATAAACTCTTACATTTCCAGACCTGCACTGAACTAAGAATAAAATTTAATGTACTATGCAAGGTGCATAATTCATAAGCTGCCCAAGTGGGGAAATTGAAGAGTGATGGGCATCTTGCTTTAAAGTAATCACATTTTGGATGATCTAGCTACCCACAGGAACTGAAGATCCACATCTTCACTAGAAGAGTCCAGAATCTTTTACTCTTCCTGATTCCAGCTGGAACAAGAAAAGTACAAGAAACCTTTCCCTCACTGAAGTGTTTTCAGCTAACTGAACACTTTGGGGTTTTAAAGCAGCAGCAGCAAAAAAATCAAATTCAGTTTTCAAGATCTGTAGCAAAATAATCTAGATCTTCTTGTGCATTCTTTTAGAGCTGGACATGAATTACTTAACATGAGTATTAATGTGCTCTGTTATGATGACTAATGTTTTCAGTCTATATTGCATTCCTGTGAAAGAATTATTGGTGCCAGTACTGAAGATCTATAAAAGAAGATTTATAATACAAGACCCAGTAGAATTTACTGGTATAGCAATTTTAATACTCCATTCTCTCCCCCTATTGGGTATCCATTAACATCAAGAGAAGGGAACTAATTCATCTTTTATGCTCCTCTGTTTCTAATATAACACATTAATGAGGACTTATTAGCTATTCTTTCCCTTAACATGTTGTTAACACTTCCTTGTCATGACTTCAGGTATTTTTTTCACACACCAAAAGAATATTAAAAAAATATAAAAGCAAACTTAAGAGCCTATTAAAAGCAAACTTAAGAATCTATCATCAATTAAATTGGGACTCACAGAGTCATTTAGGTTGGAAGGGACATCTTGAGACCTTCTAGTCCAACCTCCCTGTTTAGCAGCAGCTTTTCCAGGTCTTTCTTCATTGGGTTTTGAACATCCCGGGAAATTTCTAGAGCACATAGCACAAGAATGTTTTACCCATTTGTTCACTTTCTTCAAAATAAATAGACATCAATGCCAAAGAAAATAAACAATTTATCCTTCATCTCTAGCATCCAGAGTAGAACTTCTCCTGACACTGTGCAAACAGTATCTCAGTGTTTGAAAGGTATACCGTGAATCATTCTAGAGTTTATGAAACACTTCCTTAAAATCTAAAAGAAGTTTTGTGCGGCTTTTCTGTTTGTTGTTGCTGGTTTTGTTTGGTTTGTTTGTTGGGGGGTTTTGATGGGTTTTTTAGGGGTGGTTAGGGTGTGACAATGCTTTTGCCAGAGTTAGGCTCCTTCTTATGTAAAGAGAATACTTTCATCATAATCAGAAAGGACTACTCAGGACTTCTCTTGGTCAGTTCCTACCACAGACTTTCATTTTCTCTCCTAACACAAAGGATTTTACTCCAAGAGCTAAAAACAAGAGTAAAATGCTCAAAAAGTATTGCTGGGTGCAACTCTTTAAGATTTTCTATACTTGATGAGCTGCAAATTATAAGGAAATAAGACTTAAGCCCTCCCTAATTCCTGTCTTAAAGAAAAATGACAAAAACATGTATCATTTTCTACGTTCAAATTTTTAATTTTGAGATATTTAACCTGGGACTTTGAGGTCACCACAGAACTTTGGATTTAATATAATCCAAAAAGACCATGAGAAATCTCTATCCCAAACTCCCCAATTAATCGTTGACAGCATTTCTATGTGCACACTCAGAATGAAAAAAATAAATTTAAAAAAAGACTGCAGAAATTTGGCAGTGTAGCATCTAAAATACAGTTTGAAAAGCATGAAAAACAAAGTGACAACAAATGCCTGGTATTAGCTGGATAATGCAATAGGTGATAATGACATTCCTGGCAAAAGATCAGCTCCTCTCCAACATCTGTTAGGGATGGAGCCATGAAAAACAAAGCAATTTCATGTAGTGGGGGCTTGTGCAGACATTTGCTTCTGTTTTGATCTTTCATGGTTTAAACTCCCTGAACTTGATCCTTCAGTTGCTTTGCTTCCTGTTTTTTTCTTTACAGAACCATTGAGTGTCAAACATGCAAAACCACAGCGATAAGTATTTTTGTGACTGTTGACCAGTCTTCTTTCATTTAAAAGTTGTGCTGAATTTGTCTGATTATCGATTAAAAGCAAACCTGGGCTGTGTTTCAAGACTGTAACAATATCCTACCAGAGAATGGTGTTGTTTCCTATTTTGTGAACATTTTGGCACAACTTAATTTATAATTCCTGTCTTCTTGACTAATGTTTTCCATTGCCTTGCCCTTATCTTTCCTAACACCAATTTCCTATTACATTCAATATTCATAATAAATTAGCACCCAGTAGCAACTACTCAATTTAACACTGAAACATTTAAGTGGAAAAAATTAAAGCTATTTTTGTAATTTAGTAAAAAAATTTAGAAATATTTAGTAAGAAACCTCATTAGATTAATTATAGGCTCCAAAATGCCTAAATTACTTTCTCCTAAAAACCTCAATAAATTTTTATAAGTTGCTAAATGTCCAGCTCTGAAGGCAGTATATAGGTATGAAGTCAGCAAAAAAAGACAGTATGGACTGAACCTTAAAATTATTTGTCCTCACCAATGTAAAGAGGCTTTTTCTGAAACACTTGACTCCAGATATTCATTAAAGGCAAGATGAACAAATTCCATGCTTCCAATTCCTCTGAAAAAAGTGACCTTGGATTCCTACAACCAAAAGAGGGACAGTAACTGCATTTATGCAAATAGTTTTAATAGTTAAAACACATCAGCAGCACTGGAAGCTCAGATTCTGGCACAGAACTCCATCACACACCTCTGGCCTTCATTTTTTTGCAGTCATCTCAACTCAACTAGAGAGGCCAAGTCTGTCTCCACACCAACCTAATGCACAGTCTGATCCTTGCAATGCCTGGAATATTTCTGGGCTGCATGAGATCCAGGCATGAATAGTCTCAGCATGATGGTGGCCAGAAACTCTGCTCTCCTCTGAAATTAATATGAGGAGTATAAAGTTAAAACCACTCTTTTTAAACAGTTACCCATTTTCAGAAGCAGACATTCAACCTGAATCTTTAACAGCTGCAAGTCACTGGCACATAGTCCTGATTTAAGTGTTTCTATAGTCCAGAGAGCATTGGGTCTTTAGAACACTCCCTACCAGCCACACAGAAATGCTTACTCAGTAAGATAGTGAAAAAATCACTTTTTTTTCAAAATCTGGATTTTTCTTCACTAAATCCATAAAGGCCATAAGGCCTTAGCTGAGAAAGCTGGCATAAACACACACAATCAATGTGTTCAGTAGAGAAGCAAGCCTGGAAAAAATCAGGAAGGCTGAGATGCCTCAAAATGCCATGTGATGAGAACAGACCTAAATGGACACCACATATCCACATGTGAATAATTCTGCTTTGTTCTTCCACTGTGGCTTTTCAGGGAGCACCAATAATCTGCAAGTGAGCTGGCAGCAAGGGCAAGGGGTAGGAGTGAGCTACCACCCCAATCCACACCTCCTCCAACTTATGCTGGTCCTTTAACACATCCCAGCACTCACAGAATGTGGGGCACTGAATCAAAATCTATCCTGAAATTTTATTTGTGTGATCTTCCTGCTGCCACCTTCCTGCCTTCTACCAGGGCAGAGCTCCCAAATGGAAGTTAACTTTTTGAAATCAGATGAGCAATGTCCTTACAGTCCTCACTGTTAAGCCCCCTTAAGTGGAAAAATGTTACAGTAAAATGAAAGACTTTTTAATATCATATTGCAGCAGTCTGGACTTCCTGATGAAAAAAAAAAAAATTAAACCAGTGTTCTTTTCAGAAAAACGTAGTTTGTGGGATGTGTCTTAGCCCAAGGCAGAGGGCTTGGAGCTGGATGACTTTGAAGGTTCCTTTCAGCTCAAACTATTGTATAATTCCATGTACAGGGCTTTTAAACCTCCTTAAAGCAGTCAGGTGTTAGCTGAGAGTAGGTCACTGACAAGAAATACACCCTGCCAAACAAGATAGGCAAATCTGCAGGGCTGAGAACATTACCAAAATCATGTAAATGAGCTGTGGTTTGGAAAGAAAGACACCCTTTAGCAGCAAGCTGAAAAATTAATTTACAGGTGTAACTTTCAGTAAGGGTCAGAAAAAATTCATTCATTAGAATTACGGGAGGTAAAGTTTTCTTATAAATATTACAGGACCTTTAAAAAGTGTCATCATTGTAAAATGGACTTAAATCATGTTCATTAATTATTAAGCATTACTCTAGTTCTTCACTTATGTTTTTTAATGGAATTAGGTTTCCTCAATTGCAATAGCATAATATCACTGCTATCTATTTATAAACAACTTTTCTTTAGGTGCAGAAGTGCCTTTTCATGATGGTATCAAAGTAGGTTTTCACTTTGAGGCAATACTTCTAATCTTAAATGAAAGCAATCCATTACTTGGGGAATGAAAGAGACAGATCTGAGGGTACCTATGAGTTTAATAGCATCCCAGATGCTCATTCACTGTACTCCCAATAAAACAAAGTCAGATTTATAGCCTTTTTTTTTTTTTAAGGGAGAATTGTGTCTTTATATTTTAAAAGGCCTGGGAAGTCTGAACAAATGATGTCAGAAAAGCTGCCTGTTGGCAACTGCTGATCTCTCTTGATTCCTCTAAGCTATTGATATTAAACATTTCCAAGGTCAAATACAGAATCCAGTTTCTTAAATATATTAAATTTTTAACTTAAATAAAGAACTATACTACATGCCCATCCTAATCTACCTTATTACTGAGGGGTTTTATTACTTATTTTATTACTTATTTTTATTACTTATTACTTCTTTTTATTACTTATTACTAAGGGTTTAATCTTTGCTGTGGCCATCCCATTATTTTTCTGGTCTCTTCCAAAGATGAAAACGCTGCTAATGAAAAAAATAAGTAATAAAAAATAAACTAAAAGGCCTGTCCCTTTAAAAACCTTAAAACAAGCTCTATGAACCAATCAGCTAATACTGCTATTAGCTATGTGGATAGCTAATAGCAGTAGATAGTAGATGTTAAATAATACAAGTACCATCTGTCTAAGCAAATGATAAGTTCTCTATCAGTATTTCTGTGCATGCAGGAGCAGGAATTGCATCCTTGTCTCCCCACTGGTATGCATTCACAGCAGCTCAAAGTACAGCTTAGAAATGCTGGTCTTGGAAAGGTTAGAAAGTCTTCAAAAAGAAATTGTCATCCCAGAATTGCAATTAAAAGCATGTTTGCTTAAAAGAATCTCCAGGTTACCACATCATACTGCCATATGGTTCTCCTCAACCACTGAAACTGTTATTACTACTTTCCAGAAAAATCTACTATTAACTAAGCTGCTGTGATGAAAGGAGATAAAATATAAAACATACTGTCCAAGATAATGCATTTACCTAGAAAAACCCTAGCAGAATTTATCTCTAGTCTGAGACTGAACAGTTCATTCTCCAGGGAGAATAAATACAGAACTCTTATGTAAGAAAGTACATTGGAACAATTCCTCTGGATTACGTGCGTACGTAAGGGCTGAACTCTTCTTTTACTCAATATAACACCACAGACAGCAGCCTGAAAATGAAAAAAAACCCAACACAGCCACTGCAACATAAGAAGGCGACGCCAATTTAAAAAAAACTGCTGGAGGTAAAGTCTCAGTTCCCTCAGCTTTATGCCATCTTCAGACAAACAGGTTTTGTTTCTGACCTCAGCATTTGTGTGCGTCAGCTCTCCCAGTACTATTTTTACTTCACTTCTCTCTTCTAACAATATCAATGTCCTAGAGAGTTCAGCCTGTTAAATTTAAGTGTATTTCCCTCAGTGCCTTAGCTTTTTGTTGTAAAGAATTCTTTATGTTATATAGGGATTATATACAGACCCAGAGTGCAGCCATGTGTGTCAAATTGCAATAGGACAAGTTTCTAATTAAATGTCTGGCTTTAATATTGTTATTCATACCAATTCAAATAGAACCACCATAGGTTATTGTCTTTGTGTTGAGCAGAACAGACCACTGCCCTGAGAGCCAAACTAGGCATGATGTACTTTTGTGAGCTTCAAACAGCTACTTTTAGGGTGGGTTTTTTGCAGACTATTGACATTACAATTCACTTTAGGAAAACAGCAAAAAAGCTGGCAAGGCTTTTTAAAATTTAAAATAGAATAGTGAAAACTCATGCCCAGACTTACAGTTATTACCAAACTCTAAACTGTAGAACCCAGGAGAAGGCCAAGTTTCACCCCCCCAAAAAGGAAGCAGAAGTAGGTTGTCTGCTGCCAAGCAATGAAGTCACCCTATAATCATAATTTATTAACACAGAAATCTAAATTACAAGCCTCCATGTTCCTTCTATTTTGAGTGGCTGTAAGTTTGCCTCCTTCTTCCTCAGGTCACTTCTTGCAGCAGCTTCCCAAAGGTGCCCTTCACAAGGGCATTTAGTTTGTTTACTAATTTTTGAATATATACACACACATACGCACAGCCTTTGTAGGTCTTCTACTGCACAAACTTTTTCTGCTAGTCAGGTAAAAATATCTGGACAACAAAGGCAGAATGAGGTCAGTGATATACCTCCAACTTCTTAGCCACCACATTCTTTTCACTTAGACGATTCCTGGTTTCCAACATACAATTTACTGCAGACTACCAGTCTAGAGACCTAGGTGGTCTGGCCTAGCCTAGAGATCTGGATGGCCTAGTCTAGTCCAGAGACCTAGATGGCCTGGCCTAGTCTAGAGACCCAGCTGGTGTCTATCTGCCCACAAAATAGTGTAGATCTGACTCAACCCTCTCTTTTTTCAAATGAGGGAAGGTTGTCAATCAGCTTTTCCATGACGCTAAAGCGACCCCGGATCATAGGGATTAATTATATGGACAGAATATTTATAAATACATATAGGATGCAACCTGTGTGTATGCTGATGGTTCCTGAACTGCAGCCCTGCCATGCAGACACAAACACAAATATTGCCTAGTTTGTCACCAGGCTGATGAGGAAGACCCTGGAAGCAGGCTCCCAAAACATAGGCGGGAAGAGCTGGGGCAGGGTCAGGAAGAGACTGCTCCCATAGCCCAGAATACACACTGTGGGGCTGCAGTTGCACTTTTATGAGCACTTCAGGGAAGAAAATGGCCTTTTAAAGGTAAGCCTTTCTCACTTTTAATTCCAATTCGCTTTGCTAAAAAGATGATACAAACATTTTCTTTTAAACCAAACAGAAGATATGGATCTTAATGGGTCCTTTTAACCTCAGTGCAAGCCCTATTTCTCAATATAAGAATACACACAAGTTCAAGGCACTGTATTTTAACCCTTTAACTGCCATTAAACTCTTACCAATATTATTTCCTGACATCCCTACCAGTAGATTGTGCTGAAGTAAAGAACAAAGTGAACTTTGCAAAAACAATAACTGTAATTCTTTTGCTATCTCCAAAGGCCA